>VZSZ01009680.1:467323-493737 GCA_013398815.1 Ibidorhyncha struthersii | reverse complement strand
GACCGGGACCGGAACGGGGACGGGGACGGGGAGGTGCTTCTTTGCTTGGGGCTGGGGCCGGGGGGAAGAAATGCCTTTCACTGGCTGGGTGCGGCAGTTCCAGCTCTTCCCCTGTTAAGACCTGAATCTTTTCATTCGGTTTATAGACGTTAATTCTCGTTAAGGAAATAAGATCTGCGAGGGTTGGATTAATGTTTCTGAGGCTACGGTTCGCCAGTCAGAAACCTTACAGAAACTACCCACTTCTTTAGAGAAATGCTGTTTTTTCCTCTTATGTGGTGAATAACACCCCCCACCCCGTATCTCCTCTCTCAGATTGTGTCTGTTAAGGAAAAAAATTGTTTTCCCAGGTATGTCTCTGCATGGACAGAGACATAGTTGTGACTAATTAGTCAGACTTCAGTCAATACCACAAACGGCACTAAAAAATACCCCAACCCCTCCCTGTGCACTTCAGCTGTTTAGCATAGTCACAGTTAGCTGTCAGCTAACAGTACTATGTAGTACTGATGATGTTAATTGTGTGCATTTTTTTATGTAGTCATGTGCTGCCTCATTAGTTATTAACCATGGTGGAATACATCTGCAAGAAGAAATTCAAGGTCTTCTGAGGGACACCGAAGCAAGCAATGTCTTTAAACCGTGAGAAAGTGCAGTACGAACAGATAGACCCAGTACTATGAATGTAGGTAGCATATATAATCATTTAAATCAAAGTGGGTTTGATGGTTTTATTTGGGAGTGAGCCTAAAATAGAAAAGAGCAGTTGGAGGCAGAGATGTTGAGGGTAGTATGTCAGAAAAACTACTGTGCATAAAAGTGAGTTATTTCTGATTTTAATATCAACTCTGTGCGACCTACTGCTTAGTCCCACTTTTGTCACAGCCTTCCCACCGGTAAAGTGAATCTTAAGTGAAAAACTGTTGTATAAATGCTCTGTTTTTCATTATAGTCTTTAGTAAAGACTGTGTTGTGCAGGAACATGAAGTGATTTGAAGATGAGGAGACTAGCCTGAGAAACATTTTGCTTAACCATTTGAGCCAAAACTTTACTCAAAGAGCAAGGTTTAACCTACATCTCACATATGAATGGCTACTGAAAGACTGCAGTTGTTATGGCTGTGTGTTTCCATAGTTCACTCCATCACAGATTGCATTAGTGCAGTTTAGTTTTTACTGACTACTATTTGAGATGTATCAGTATAATATTTCTCTGTTTGTGTCTCAGTGCTTTCTGCTCCTTTGCAGTTAGTTTCAGGCATATACACTTTAATTAATACATAGTTTCTCTCCAAGTTAGGATAAGATGCAGTATAGGTGGTAAAAGCTGCCTGAGAAAATCTGCAGACAGTTGGATGGCTGCTCTTGAGCTTCAGACTGCCTTGGCTATGTTGATTAAAACATCTTCCATTGGTAAAGCAAAGCACGGTTCTTTACTCATTTGAACAGGTGCTTCCAGAGAAACCTTTTTTGCTTTTCCCATAAATTCCTTTCAAACATTTCATTATTTATTAGGCCTTTCAGGTGTAAGAAAGAAGCTGTTAGTGGGGGATCATCAACTTGCACTTATGCGTATTCATAAATTTTGTATAATCTCTTTCCAAAAGGTAGATGTTAAGCAATGATCATATGGGAGGATCATTTTATCTGCTTTGTACGTCAGCTGGTGATAGAGTGAAATGGGACACTTAGATCACACAAGGATATTCAGTTATTGCAGCAGGGGGACAATGAAGAATACATCATCCAATAGGAATGCTATAAATTGTTGTTTGCTGTCATGATGAATGCAGTTGAGATTTGACTGAGTTCTTACAAAAAGTGTTCGTGTTGCCTTACTGACCTGTAAAGTAGCATAGGCAGTCGGTGGCTTAAATGAGAATTCAGGAGTACCACTATGAAAGAAGAAGGGTAAAGACACCATAAGTCCCTCGCTCTTTGTTAAGTGCCAGCATGACTGTTCTTAGGTAGGTGTATACCTACCCGTTTTGACTACTATGTGTTGCACCACCTGGAGAGGAGTAGGAATTAAGAATGAGCCAATGTCTGGAACACGTTTCTTCAAAAGCTTGCACGTGCATCTGTGCTCTGGCATGTGAATAAACCAAGGTGATAATTGCTGATAGCTGTAAAGCTGTGAGTGTTAGCTGGGTGAACTCTGGTGACTTTCCTGTAAGGACTGTGGAGTTGAAGCTGCTTTTCATGTTCACATTATGTGCTTTGAAATATCTACAAAAATTTAGGAAGCTTATCTAAAGAACCAAGAATACGCATAGCATATAGAATATGCATAGCATATATCATAAGTATCCTGCATCAGACTGTAGCTGTTAAGTGGATGCCCAGATGTAAGCTGTTAAGAACAGCATGAGCATATGTGATACTTTTCTGCATATATATGACACTCTTCCAGTCCTCAGCTATCCTTAACCCAGCAACTTTCCAATCCAGACCTGTCTTCTGTGTATTGAATGGTCTGTATTGAATGGTCCTCAGTGGGTGCTCTTCTATGAACCATCTGGTATCCACTTGAACTGTTACAGTTAATTTAGGCATATCAGCATTTTATGTACCATTTTTATATATCAAGGATTTTCTTGTTAAGGTTAGTATTTTGATATCTCAAGATAGTATCCCATACATGGTGTTCTTAGACAGACAAGGAATACCAGGTCATCTGTGGAACTGAAGGAGCCTTTGGAACAGATAGGAAAGTGCACCTTATTTATTTAGTTATATAGTTATTTTAGTACTAGTACAGATGTAATAGCATTCAAGTGGTTTAAGTGCATGAAGGCTGAGGTGTTAAGACATAGATTTAAGGAAAATATTGTAGTTAATCCCTGCAGAAGTTGTGCAGACTAGTTCTGGTTTGAAATGCCTCTATTAATTGGCATGTTTCAAAGTCAACTTAAAATCGTATTTGTCTGCGAGACCTCTGTGTGATGATCTCTGTGACAGAGATCTGATCTGTTCCTGTTTATGATTGTGATAATTTAATGTATGATTTACCTTTTTTACCTGTACAGTCAGAAACTCTTCTGCCTTAGACTGGTGCGGGGTTTTCACTCGGGATAAGGCCGTGTGGCAAGGGAAGTTACACTGTATTTGCAGGTGCTATGCCTGGAGTCCTGTACAGCCACTTTGTGCAACCTTGTAGCACTTACAGTTACTTGCTTGCAGTTCTCATTCTTCTGTGTTTTTTTCCTCCCTTCCCCATCTCCTTTGTGAGCGAAATTAAGATTTGGATCTTTCAAACTTTAAAGTAAAGGAATAATGTAATTTTTTTTTTTAGTGCCTCATTTGGTGAGAATTCAGTGATTCTTAAAGAAAATACAGGTTATTATAAAACTCTTTTACTAGTTTAAAGTGAATTGTTTGCCTTGTTTTTAAAGGCTGCCAGGCATGCAGGCCTGGGGTACCTGGTCCCAGAATTCAGGTTGGGCTTATGGAAAGGATTCCACCAGCTTTTCTGCATTTCTTCATTAATGTGGTGAACCCGTAAGACCACCATTCAGCTGGTGAAAGAAGTTTTATTCCAAGCTGAAAGGGAGCACTGTCATTAAAGTCTTATGCTTTCATTTCTTTCCATGATGGTGCTCTTACAAATTTATCAGAAAACAACCCCTTCCCACCACCCCAATCCTACAGCTTTTCCATATAAACTGTACAGCTTTCTATGATCATGCCTACTGGAATAGCAGTAGAAAACCAACTATATGGTGGCTCAGTTCTGGCATAACTCAAACGAAAATGTTGTCTGTATTTTGAAACGTAGTAGATTTGTCCTTTTTTGAACTATGCATTTAACAAAAAGGAAGATAGAGGAGGTATACACTATGTAGGATTAATTCTTTGATCATATTTCCCTTAAGCTAAAAGAACTGGAAGCTACCTGTTTCCAAAAGAATGCAGTTGGTCCTTTCAGTGCTTCCCCCCCCCCCCCTCTTATTTTGTCTTTAACCTAATGATAATCACCAACCAGTTGTGGAAGAGTTGTCAGTGCTTTTATGTGTATTTGTATTTAAGTGTCTAATAATAAACTTAAGTTCAGGTTCCTATTTCCCAAGCTTTGGTGGAGGTTAGACAAGAATGCAGAGCCTGAGCATGCACATCTAGCAAGTCTGGAGTTCTGCCTTACTCCTTGTTAGGGGTGATCCTGCAGGGATGAAGTATATATAAAAGGTGTAGAAAACTCATCAAGATCCCATGCAGGTAACTGAGTTGTTAGAGACGTCAATCCCTTTAGGTTGAGCTGTCATTGCAGGAGACCTGGTATCCTGGATGTTTAAATTATTAACATATGAACAAAAAAAATGTAACTTTTTCTCCCTCTAAGAAATGCTTTCTCTTGCTCAAGTCTTAGGACAGTAGAAAACCCCACCATAAAAAGAATGGGCAAAACTCATACATTTTGGGGTGTGGGTGTGTGTGCACATACATATGTCTGATAATTCCTAGTAGTTGTCCTTGCTCTCTAAAGCAGAATTAATTTTTTTTTTCTTGGTGTTAAATGTTACCTCAGATTTTGGTTTAATTTTCTTTGTGGAGGAATGAATGTGACCTATTTTTTCCCCCACTTTAGAAATATGTCCCACAGCTAATTCTGTGTTTTCTTTTGCTTCCTGTAGGCTGGCACCGATGCGATTATATACTCTGTCCAAACGGCATTTTGTTCTGGTCTTTGTAGTATTCTTTGTTTGTTTTGGTTTGACAGTCTTCATAGGAATAGCAGGTAAGGATGCTGTCTTTTTAAAAGATTACAGTTCTTGTATGCTTTGTCTAAACCTGTTGGTATTTACAGATGTATTTAAATGTTAATGAGCTTATTGCCCCTGAGATGTCTGAGGAAGCATTACTTTTGACAGGGGAGGGAGAAGTGTTTCTTCTGTCTCACTTTTTTATAGGAGTACTACCTGCACAGATTTGGTATTTGCAACTGCTTTGCAGGAAGAAGTCAGTAAAGTGAAACAAAACCAGCTTCATTGTAACATAATTTTTCAGCAGACTGCTGCATTAGTTTTCTTCTTTGTATTTCAGTCCCTAAAATGGTGATGCTTGATTTCCTGTGAGGAAGTTGATAACTGTTTGTAAAGCCTTCTAGATGTTTGGATGATAAATGCCACAGAAATATAAAATATTTTAGTAATGTAAAAATATGAACTTCTGTTGTCAAACATGTATGAGCTTAGGTCTCTGGTTTCAAAGACCTTTGTGGGAGTCATGATGTGATCTGGGAGGCTAAGCACTTAGTGCCTGGATACTTATCCTAGAGGTCAGAGAGATTTGTGGAAGTCTGGTTGACAAAGATGCAGAGTGTCATTATGCAGATGGATAGAGTGGTAGCCCTCCGTATTTCATGCCAGAGAGCTTTTTCAGGTCTAAAACGTACTTGAAAAAGAAGTCAGCGTGCTATCACTGCAGTATTAATAAGCTAATGCTCTGCTGTCAGGGTAGCTTTGTCAACACAGCAGTTAAGCGACAGACAGGGAGTAGGGAAGGGAGGGGCTTTTATCATTAAGAAACCCACCCCCTTTGTAGGAATTATTTAAGGACGTTACTGCCTCCCTCACTTTACTGCTTATTTCCATGTCACCCAGCGTGTTCTCCTGTGGCACTCTGACACCACTTGACCTGTCTGTAGGGTTATCTCTACCTCTGCCCAGTCCTTCACTTCCCTTAGAATGAGACAGGCTGCTGAAGCCTGGGACTCATCCGCTCCTGCCTGCCTTGGAAAGAATGGGGGGGTTAATTGGAGGCAGCTGTTCGGGCTTTTTGTGCCCATCCATGCCTTGTAGGCAGTACATTCTTCATAATAGCATTAAATAATATAATTTGTCTGTGAAATAAAACCTTCGTTCCTGCTGTTTGATTTATTGTAGCAGCCTAAACTCCAAACAGACTTTCAGTTCATAAAGGTTAACCACTGATACTCCTTTGACTTGCCTAAGGATGCTGAAGGGCATTATTTGGCCACTAAAATACTGTATAAATGCATTTACAAAAATGCATTTCATATAAATGATAAAGGAAAAAAACTGGAATTGGCTTAAAAAGTGAACCATATTGGTAGTTGTGTATTTATACTGCCGAGTTGCAAGAAACACCAGAAAGTAGTTTTACGTAAGACTAGGCAAGAAGCAGCGCTCCTGGAAGAGAAAACTGAGCATTTCATTCTTGATTGGTAGCAGAACCTGAAAGAGAGCTGTGTCAGTCTGTTACATTGCGTCTGCATGCAGAGTGATCTGATGATCTAGTTGTCTTTGGTCCAGGGGACTTGGCTGCTGTAAGTAATGCTCGGTCTTCTGTAACCTGCTGGGGTCCCAGGATTTGCCTATGATCCCCTTCAGGAACTGGCGTGGCTGTGGGATTCTTGTCCTTGTAAAACTGGTTTGCTGGATGGTTTTGTTGACAAAGTGTGAACACAGTTCATTATTATAACTTAATTATTTTTAAAAGAATGCTGCTTACCTTGGGAGGAGACCCACTGAACACTTACTGTTTTTCATGGCTTTTTTTGACAGCTCCTGCTTCCTGTGAATAGAGGGAGGGGTGCTAACAATAGAGTGCTCCCTCATTAAAGGGTGCAGTCTGAGCAAAACTCGCCAAACCCACTAAGTAAATGAAAAAGCGGGTGATACATCAGTATTTTCTTTGCTACTTGAATATGCCATTGCCCATACTCAAGATATCTCTCTGCAGTTTGGAAAGCCTAGCAGAAATCTCGCTTTTCATCTGAGAAAACAAGACAGTTTAATCTGAGGTGGCTGATGCTCTTCCGTTTTTGTAACCCAAGACAGACACAGACTTTTTTTTTTCCTCCCAAGTTACACTCATATTCTTTCCCTTTTCCTAATGGGCCTATGTTATCTTTGGGGTGAGGCAAGGTGCAGAGCTTATTTTCTGTACCTGTGCAGTTTTCAGTTCACCACCTCAGGGTGGTTCTTTACTTTCAGATGTGATTCTGTTAACTGAGCAAGACTAAAAGAAAAACAATAACAATGTAATTTAATCACCGTTTTTTAAATAATATGATCTCAGCATCATTTTGGTCAGTTGCTTTAAAAATCTTTAATATGTGGTGCCAGCAGGTCGAGGGAGGTGTTTCTCCCTATTTACTCCATTCTTGTGAAATCCCACCTGGAGTATCGCATCCAGCTCTGGGGCCCTCAATATATGAGGGACATGGACCTGTTGGAGTGATTTCAGAGAAGGGCCACAAAGATGATCAGAGGGCTGGAACACCTGTCCTATGAAGACAGGCTGCGAGAGTTGGGGTTGTTCAGCCTGGAGAAGAGAAGGGTCTGGGGAGACCTTATAGCAGCCTTCCAGTGTCTGAAGGGGGCCTACAGGAAAGATGGGGAGGGACTCTTTATCAGGGAGTGTAATTGTATGATGAGGTGTAATTNCCCTGCCCATGGCAGGGAGGTTGAAACTAGATTATCTTTAAGGTCTTTTCCAACTCATTCTGATTCTATGAAAAATTGCTAGAGGAGTAACAGTTATAGCAGTAGAACCTCGTTATTATTTTGGTTGCTGCTCTTAAAAACTGGGACTATGATCTCTCTGCCCCAATATTGGCCCAGATCAGGTGGAAAAAAAACCACAAACCTTTTTAAAAAATGCTCATTCTGTTGTTTTTGTTAAGACTTAATGACTGAAATATGATGATTTATCAACTGTGAGCACTTATTGAAACTGTATTATGCTTTTCAAAACAAAAATGCCTTCAAACAATCTGCCCTGTTTATATGTACTTGAGAATTGAAGAGTTCAGTGACGCAAAACTGACTTTACAGTGGGTGGCGGTTACTGAAGTTAAATTGTAATTCTAATATGAAGCTTTGAGTGTGATGGGTGAAATTCTTCATGTTTCCATTTAAAGTGTGTAAGATGGTTAATATTGTAATTACAGTGGTTATAGAAGCCCAAGCAATGCTGTGTGTTTAGAGCTGTCATGACAGCTAACCTAAAATACTTCTTGCACAGACTGATCCCATGTTGCTCATTTATGAACTTCCTTCTTTTCCATTGTTCCTCTGCCATAACTTTGAAGTCCATGGTCTTTGTGAAAAACTGCTTTTCTTGCACATTTTTTTTAATACTAAGTTTGTGGCTGAAACAGCATGCTTTGAGGATTAATAAATTACATCAAATTGCCATACACAAATACATAAGGGGAGAGACCATTTGGACAGGGAAGTCTTACTGTGACTGGGAAGCTTCTAGAGTGGCCCAAATCCACACATATATGTCCTGCCTATATCCTTACTGGCTATACATCTCCCCTGTGTTTGTTTACACCCAAGTATATAGATACAGACCTCTTCCTACTCTTCCCTTTCATTTTTCTGGTTTAGTCCTTTCGTGTATGTACATATGCATGCATGAGTACATACTTTTGTATATGTACATACATGCATGCATTCCTCTTCTCCCCAGTACCATGTGTTCTTGCGTACCTTAGAAGGCTAAGGGGAAGCCGTACCACTGTCTACAACAACCTTATCAGAAGATACACAGAAAATAGGGCTAGACTCTTCTCAGAGGTGCATTATGATAGGGTGAGAGTCAACAGACACAAGCTGGAACCCAAGGAATTCTAGTTAGGTATTAGGAAATTTTTTCTTACCGTAAGGGTGATTAAGTACTGTAACAGGTTGCCCATGGAGGCTGTGGGAGTCTCTGTCCTTGGAAGTATTCAAGATTTGACTACACATGGCCCTGAGCAACCTTGTGTAATTAAACAAGAAAGTGGACTAGATGGCCTCTGGAGGTCTCTTATAACATAAATGATGATTTTATTGCTTCTCATTTACTGCATACAGAACTAGAGGTAGGGCATGAGTGGATGGATGCAGTTGATCAGTATATCTTAAATGTGTGTGTCCATATCCAGAATGATAATTGAAAGTTGCATGAAAAGTCCGGTAGCAAGCTGAACATCTCCCACTACAACTAGACGTGAAACTCCATTGATTAAATGGATTGTATGTTTTAGGAGAAATTGTTTATAGAACTTGTATGCAATTATATTTATTTATGTGACAACATACATAATATATTATAGCCCCAGATTTCTATAGAAAAGGAGAGGCCTCATCTGCGTAAACTGAGAACTGTTTCTAAACAAACACATGGGTATCTTGGCTTGAACAGACCAAGGGGACAAAAATCCAGCACTAGCCAGAAAGTGCTGTTATTGTGATTGTACAAGCAAGTACAGTACACGTACATAAAAAGGCAGTAGCATCATGCGCTCAAATACAATGGGATGTGTTTGCCCTGATACCTGAGCCTTGAGTGCAATGCATTATGGACACTATGCTCTATGTAAATCAGGTCATTGTAGCAGTTTAGCTATAGAAACTTTGTAGTGCAATTAAAGATGGTGTTTTTTTCCAGGTGTTTTTTGCAGCCTTTGTTGAGCTTCAAGTTGCTGTAACAACAGTGCCACTGGCGCTTATATAGCTTTTTTGTAGCTGAGTACTTTCATGATTGCAGTGTACAGCTTAGCTTGGGAGAAGTACCATGTGGTTTGTTGTAGGAGTTTAGAGTACACATGCAGGGCTTCTGACATGGAGTTATTGATTTATAATTTACTTCCTATTTAATCATGCCTAGAAATACTATGGCCAAGAGGCTTAAAAGATTATTAATGGTATTGAAATGTCTAAGTGATTTACTCTTCAGCTTAAACATCTGAAAAGTGGGATACTATTTACCTGCTTTGCAGGGAGGTATTTTGTAGTCTTTTGAAATCCTATATTTATGTCATTGCTTATCAGTAATACACATACTTCAATATTGTTTTCTTTCTTCCTTATATATCATGTAGGTCCTAATGTAATTGAAACTTCTGTAGCAAGAACCGACTTAAATAACAGCCTAAAGGTAAGAGTTAATAAATATTGTTGGATTACATTAATGGCTTTCCTTGTTGTCAGTAATGTTAAACATTCCCCTCCATCCCCCCAATTATTTCAAGTATTTAGATTTTTACTGGAAAACTTCTTGGCCTTGTGGTGCTTTCCAGTTTGAAATTGAATGTGCAATATTGTACTGCCACTATGTTATTTCATGAGCGGCTCAGCAGCAATTTGTAGTCTCTTACTTTTGTGAGCAGGTAAGGCAGAGAATTCTGTATGTTTCTGCACATCAATTTCTGATAAAGTAACCCTTGAGTGTTGATAGAAATCCCCGGTGAGTTCATATTGGAGATTCTTGTAGGGGATCCATAAATAGAAATTGAGGTCATAAACCAAAAAACAATGCTGTCAGTGGCAACTAATAATGACCCTCTTGTGATCTTCCTTTCTATCAGCTGGGAGGGAATATTTCTTTTTCTTGTTCACCGTCACGTGACCAAGACACGAGACCTGACTTCCTAACATGAACCTTCACATTAATTTTCTTGGAAGCTTTCATATTTTGGTTCTCAGTTCTTGCATTTTTATTTCTGTCTAGCTCTTCACTGTCAACTTAATATCTAAAGTAATTTTTGTGAAAGTGCTAAAAAGATTTTGTTGTTTCATTTTGATTTCTTTTAAAGTAATTTTTCTTTAAATACACTGAAATGTGTCTTTTTTTGGTCTGTTAGTCACCTATATATGTTTGGATTGGTACTGTATTATGGGTGGATTTTTTTTAAAGTATATTTTTATATCAAACAAGAAAAGTGTTTCCTGCACATAGGTTTTATCTGTTAATGATATCTTCCATGCTTTTGAAATGAATGTGGCATTTTTAGGAAACCTAGTGAAAAAATAGTTGTTGTTTTCATAATTATAGTTGAACAGGTTTAAGGCTGTGTAGCATAGCAGATGAGGGGTTGTAAACTGAGTTTTGATGTAAAGTGCTAAAAATGACTTTTTATTTTCAGGCTAGGTCTCAGGATTTTGCTTTTCATATCTTAACTTTTTTGTTTTATTGCTGCTGTTTTTATGTGTTTTAAGTAGTTGTACCTTTCCTTGCTTCAGTGCTGTGCAAAATATGTGTGCTGTTTAAGCTATTTCTGTGGAAGACTTACATGTGAGCTGCTTATCATACTGTCCACACAGTAGCACGTATTAAATCTATTCCCAAAATTATTGTCACAAACATAATTAACATGCCTTTCATCACTGTAACTACAGATATATCATAACAGAATAATGGGTGGTGCTAACCTTGTGGGTTTTTTTACAGCTGAAGCCATTTAATTTAAGTTCGCCACCACTGTCTACTTACAATCAGCAGCTGTGGCTGACCTGCATCGTTGAGTTGGATCAGCAAGATGGTGAGAATCTTACCTAATTTGCAGGAAACTGCTATAGCAACCTGTATATTGTATCATTAATTTCATCTGTCACATACATGATCCTGTTGCTTTCTGGCTATGGTTGGTGGGTTTCTCCTCTGACATTTTCTTTCCCTCCATGCCCTGCCTTCAGTAAAGACATGGACAGCACTGATCTTGAGAACTGGAAGCAACAGGTGTATGGGATAAGTTGTTTGTTATTTCTGTGAAAGCAGTAATATCTAGAGAATCTGTGTGTCTGTTCCTTCATTTTGGGGGGAATTAGATGTGTAGGTTGTAATGATATTAATTTTTCAATAAAAATTCCCCGTAAACATGTGAGAAATACTGTATCAGTAATTGTCAATTTGTCAAGATTCAGTACAGGGCATTTGTTACTTACTGCCTAAGTATGTAAATAAAAAGTCTTGTGGTTTGTTTTTTTTTTTTTTTAATTAATATACTGGACCCCTATTCCACTAAAGTATAACTTCATAACTTTGAGTCATCTTTGGATGTGGGTTTTAAACTGTATTTGGAACTCTATTTGAGATTTCATTTCTGTATGTAGGAATAGCTTAATGTTCTCTCTTCTAATTACAGTATCCCTCAAAAAGAATGTTACTATGACAGTCAAAGTACTTGGAGTGGTGAAGGATGGAAGCACACCATATGTTAATAACCAAGTTCACAATCGGACAAGATTACTCAGTTGTGCACAAGTATGTGCCTGCTTAAACAAAACTCTGATGCAGTACATTCTCTTTAAATCTGTTTGTGGGCATGTTACATTACATTGCAAATGAGAAGAATGTATCTGTTAAGCATGCGTCAGGACAGACTCTGGAGTATAGTTTCGTTTATAATTGCAGCCTAGCTAGTAACGCTGAGCAAGACAACTACCTATCAGTCTTTTGCTGTTTCCTTCTATGACTTGTGTCTATTACCCCTTTAAGACCCCTCTTGTTAGTGTAGCTCTCTGCCAGCAAAGCAGTGTGTGCTGCTTAGTCACCTGAACAGATTTAGCAGCACTGAACAAAGGAATATTGTAGTAGAAGATTGGGTCTAGGGCTCCAGAGGAGACAAAAATTATCCCCCAATACCTAGCAGAGAATCTGGTTGAACTCAGCTGGCATCTGTGTTCTGAAAAAGCCGAATTTCTTGCCACCTGTGAAGAAATGTTGAAGGTTTTGAGTTTCTAGTGTAATTTGCACTGACTTTTTTAAACTTAGAGATATCCAAAACAGCTTCTCCAGATGCAAGTCCTTTAAGAAGGGCATAGCTGAAGTTTTTTTGTGATAAGCATATAGGGTAAATCAAATGTTTTCTTTTTGTATATAGGCACATATATATTAAATTTGCAGAAATTAATGAGCAGCGTTCCATTAGATTTAATTACGCACAGTCAAGAGAGCAATATACTTGTGTTTTCTCTTTCCTCTTAACTTTGAGAAATGAGTTAGCACAAGATAGCTCCATGTCACAGTCTGATGACCTAGAGCTTGACTGACAGAGTTATTCAGATCCTTCCTGGTGCTGCAAGCAGTTGCTTTTACCAGCTTAAGTGAAAAGCTGGCCTTGTTTATTGGTTCAACCTTTGATCCTGCTGACTGACTTTATCAGTTTCTTCTGCTTTATCTGGTATCTTTCAAGAAATTATCTGCAGGTCTTGTTTCAGTCTTATTCTGACTGATCAAGATTGGTAAGGCATATAATAAATATCATCAATATCTGACCATTTGGAAACAACCAGCCAACCTATACTAACAGTGCTTATTCGGAATAAATTGAAGGCTTTTATATACTATTCTTCATTGTGTGCGTTCACAGAAATGCAGTGAAATCATTGTTGCTCACCTTGGCTACCTGAACTACACTCAGTACAACATATTTGTTAGCTTTGAAGATCTGAATAAGTTAACGTACACCATCCAGAATATTACTTTCATGGTAAGTATAAAGTTTTATGCTAGCAAAGGAAATCTCTTTAATTACTAATGCTGGAGAAGTCTGCTTAAACTGTAATAAAAGTTATCTCATTTTTGAAGGTAAACATAAAGATGCATCATAATTAATTTTCCTGTCACTATGAATGTCATAACTATTATAGCATTTGCTGTTAATAAGGGTCTAGATCAATTTTTTTAACTCTATAAGGAAAGATTTTTCTTTCAGAAGTGCTAATGCTGTTTTCTGGAACAGATAAATTTAGTCTAATTCCTGGGAGACATTTTTAACAGTAGACAAGCTAGACTAGAACATCCAGTTTTCTGCATTTGCTTATAGAGCTGTTGCCTCTCTAAAGCATGGTATCTGTTTCAGCCTTTTCAGTAGGTGTATCTGAATTAGCAAGACTTTTCCAGACTGTACAAAAGCGTGGACTAGGAAGATTTAACAAACTCAAAGTAAAATGAAGATTTTTTTTTTTGACTGTGCTTATGAGGAAAAGAAAAACGTTTATTCAGCTAAAATAAGCAGGCTAATAAAATAATTCACTAAAATAATCCCTAGTGAAATAACTAACTCAGTTCATAGTGCTAAAGATTGATTATAAAACAGTTACATCATCAGTGTGCACCGACTGGCTCTAAAAAGAAATTTAGAAACATTTCCATTGGGAGCAAATGGAACTAAACCGAATTTATAATACAGGTTACTATCGTATATTCTACCTGTATGCAACATGCAGTATGTCAGAGCAGGTAGCACACAAAAATCCTACTGTAAAGCAAAAGTGGTTTTTATATATTAAATGAACTTCCTGGCCCTCCTCTGGACCTGCTCCAACAGGTCCATGTCCTCCATATGTTGAAGGTCCCAGAGCCAGACACAGTACTCCAGGTGGGATCTCACGAGAGTGGAGTAAAAGGGGAGAATCACCTCCCTTGACCTGCTGGCCACACTTCTTTTGATGCAGCCCAGGATGCATCCTCTTGCTTTGCAGGCTCCCTTTAAGGCAGACTTGTGCGCAAAACCAAAAAACCCAAACCCAAAGCCCTGCTTTCCCGCAACAACTAAAATCATCGGTTTGTTTCATTATTGCAGTGGTGTATGGTGATCTCGGTTGAAATCATAGATTGCCTTTTGTATAATGGGATTCTCTACATAGAAGTTTCATTCTACATTTATGCTTTAAAAAGACAACACAGAGGTTGACAGATTTAATCCATCGAAAGGTAAAGTTTCTTGTTCAGGTGGGCAGAACATATATTGTACCAGGGAGTTTACATTTCAAAAGTCGCTTCAAAAGAGAAGCATGCCAGCTATGAGGTATATTTTCACAGAGCAGAGTTTATGCAAACTGACATGTTACAATTAGTATTTGTGCCCTTCTGATAATTAGAGAAGAAGAAAGAGCTTTTCCTTCTTAGAAAAGAAGTTCTTTATTTCTAATTAGCTCATTTATTTTCCCCTTACTTCATTTTCTTTTTTCCACTTCTGAAACAAGAGAGAATAAGCTTTAAGAAAACAAAACCATTACAGAAAGCACAAGTATACCTTATCAACCTCTTCATAATCAACTTATGCATCTGACTGGTAATAAAGAAGAGTATACTGAATTTACTCAATTATTGGCATTCCAACTTTGAATGAAAGTGCAATTGAAATCAACAATGAACATCCTTTTTGTCCTAAGAAGTGCTTAAACATACCACAGCACACTGAGTATGTTACAAAGTGTCAGGGTAAAAGAGAAGCAAGAATATTAGGCTGCTTTGGTTGTCTTTTCATCAGATAGTCCTATGGGTGTGAATTTATTTTTGTCTTTCCATGGTGACATGGTGGAATTCAGTTACAGCTTTAAATTTTGAAAAGCCAGAGAACTTTTCAGTACCTGCAGAAAGTGCTAATTATTGATGTCTTATGTACCCTGTCAAAACATTGTTCATTGGGCTGCTTATCTTCTGTTTTCTTGTAGTGGAAGACCTACAATCCAACTTTTTCACAAGTGGAAATATGGTTCCGATTTGTCTTTGTAGTTCTTACTTTTATGGTCACGGTAAGATTTTGTTTCAATTTTTCTGGAGTATATTATGTTGGCAGCTGATAACACTGCTCTGTAGTGCTGTGTTTAGTAACTTAACCCCAGCCAGCAGAGTTGAGATATCATTGAATGGGTGTAAAAAAGGTTTCTAAAATACTTAGATGGTTGCTGCTTTTATGTTTTTACAAGTGGTATTGAAGGGACATTAAGAAAATAGGATAAATGGGAAAACTTGTTTTTCTAAACTCTGATTTTGAATTGAACTGAAAAAATTTTGCTTAAACAAAGGAAATTGTGATTAGATGCTAGAAAAAAATATTTTTTGGCAGTGCAGGTAGGCTCAGACATTGGAATAGGATGCCCAGAGTGTGGGCTGTCCATCTCTGAAAATGAGCAAAACTCAGTTGAATATGACCTTGATCTAACTTTAAAGGCGTCACTGCCTTGAGTGTGAGAATGGGCCAAATGACCTCCAGAGGTCCCTTACAACCTAAATTATGCTACAGTTTAGGTTATCTCTCCCCTCCAACCTGGTTTGGCCCCTGGAAAAGAAGTGTTTGGAAAAAAAACCCCAACCCATAAAATCTAAAATGCAGAATTTTCAGAGTAAGGACACTGAAGAATGGAACACTTGCACAGCATTTTTCTCGCATAGACGATGTCACTTAGCAGGTAAATACGAATGTGATATGGAATCTGTTTTTAAAAAGTGAGTTTATGTGGAAGTTGTTGGTAGTGTGTGACCAGTAATTAGGCAACATTTTTTCACACATTGTTGATTTGTGTGGTACTAGCTGGTTTCCTTCTCAGTTTGCTTGAGAGATTAAGTAATTTGCATTGGGGTAAGCCAGTAAACTTGAAGCAGAAGTAGAAGGTAGGAGATGTGGCTCCTGTTTTACAGTGTTCTCAGTGACAAAGATTTCGTGAAGTTGCCTTTGCAATGTGCTATGTTATTTCTTTACTCTGGTAAAACCATTAAGGCTGTATTCCTTCCTTACAAATTTTTGTTGTTATTGTTCTATAGTGTCTATTTGCACATTCCCTGCGGAAATTCTCCATGAGAGACTGGGGTATTGAACAGAAATGGATGTCCATCCTCCTTCCCCTGCTGCTACTTTACAATGGTACTTGTATCCTGGAATTTTTAGAAAAGCTCCTTTTTAAAAAAAAAAAAGTTCAAGGCCTTGAACTTATAAACAGCTGTTTATAAGGCTTCCAAAAACTAATTAAAAAAAACCCCAGCAGCAAACCAAACCAACCCTTTTTAAGTGTATCAAATTCAAGGGCATAATAAGTAGGTGCATTTCATTCTTGAGTCACGTGAATGTCAGCTCTATTTGTTCAAAGCTCTGATTGGAATAGGTGGCTGCAACTGTACTGAAACTTTCATATAGCAACATATAAATGCAATTTCTATGTTTGTCTCCTAAGTCTTACTTCATTTTTCAGATTATCGTGTTTTAGTTAAAAATGGAGGCTACTTTTAGTCTGGTAAACCACATAAAATTCTAGCACTCTCTGGCAGTACCAAAAGAATATTTGCCTTTGAGTCATTCTATGATAATTTTTTAGGTCATCACCAAGAGACATGGTTTAGTAGAAAGTCTAACAAAACCTGAAATCATCTAGAAATGTTGGCAACCATTTCAGATTATTTCTACAGCACAGAGAATTGCTGCTGGAGACACCACTTTGTAAATCGCTTCAAGATACAGCAAACTTCAATTTCATTTACTGGTGTAATTTGAAAAATCCAGGGTTTTTTGTTCCTCTGAAGATACATTCTGCTTTACTTTTCATAATGGAAAAGACCGTGCTTTTCCCCGTCTGTTTAACTTTTTTTTTTCTTATTTTGTTACAGATCCGTTTTTCCCCCTTTCTTTTCTGGTGAACAGTTGGTTTCCTGGAATGCTGGATGATCTATTCCAGTCACTGTTTCTGTGTGCACTATTGTTGTTCTGGCTTTGCGTCTACCATGGTATAAGAGTACAGGTGAGGGTGCAACGTTATCTACTACTTACTGAGAGGACAGTACTTTTTTTTTCAGCTCTCTCAAAAGGTGACAAAAATGACACCAAATTTTTAAAAAAGAGACATTTATTCTTAAAATGAAACTTTATTCGTAAACTCTGGCGTTAAAATGACTTGTTCTAAAGTAGATTGTCTTGAGGCTACCATGCCTAAATGAGATAGATGGGACAGTCCATTCTAAACTATTGCAAGACAGTCTTCAGAATTATGATGCCATTATGTTTTGTTCTTGCTTGAAGGGTTTTGTTGTTGTATATGGTAGTTGATTGTTTTTTAAACCACTTTAAAATACTGCATAAGATAAATATGAATTCTGGAGCATATTCCTATAGTTTATGTCTTCTGTAATCACCTGTGCAGGCCTCTCAGTCTAGTTCAAGTTGAACAAAACAAAGATGATAGTTACTTTAGTCCGTCAAGAATGAGTGAAATCTCAAATGTGAGTTCACTACTTCACACTTGTTTTCTCAACAGGGGGAAAGGAAGTGCTTAACTTTCTATCTGCCTAAATTCTTTATTGTTGGACTATTGTGGCTGGCTTCTGTTACATTGGGAATATGGCAAACGTAAGTAATTTAAAATTTAGTGCAAAGATAACAAGCTGAGAGTGTTCAAGAATGAGAAGATTGTGTATAATTAGTGGTATCTGTTTCTTAATGCTCTGATTGTGATATAGGCATGGAGTTCAAATTCTTACATCTTTCTGTTTTGCAAATTGTGACTGATTTGAAAACAGATTTCCCTATGGACAATCTAGTACTACATAATTTTATAAATCAGAGTGAGATCTAGAAATCACTACTTTGTCGATATGTCATGGCTCCCTACAATACTCCCTCTAGCGCTATGTCTGTAGTTAACTATTACACAGTTGGACCAAACTTTCTCAACTATTAAACCTGCACACTGCTTATTCAAGCTATGCTATGTCTCCTTAAAACTTAGTTCTTTTGCTTGGTTTAGTGTTTCTCTCTTTTTTCCAAAATGTTGTGTTAATATAAAGGTGTCACTATTCCCCACCCAGAGAACTTCCTCAGTTTTATTACATTTGTAGTTTCTAAACCTTTTTAGTCTCAAGTGTTTGCCTCTTATTTTATTCCTCAGAAGGAAGATACCTTCTAACCTTCTCCATGCTGTTGTACACTGTTGAAAGCAGTGCAGTTGCAGGAAATGCTCGTGCTAATGCCCTATCAGCAGAATTGCTATGAGGGAATGGCTTATACCACAGTTATTTCTTAAGTATAATTCTATCACCAAGGATAAATTTAACCACTAAATCCTGAAGTCTTGTAGGAATTTACAAGATTATACATTTTATAAAAAATAAGTGGGGAGATTAGACATGCTCACAACTGAAATCCTCCATATTCCTTGAAAACTGGGTTTGGGAAGGAGGAGGATGTCACGTAATGCAAATCGTCATGACTCCATTGGAATCAATGGCATTGCACCAATTTATACAGACAAAACCTTTAGTTATAAACTCTGTATAGTAACTTTAAACCTTTTCTTTATTAGTGGGTTTCTTGGTCAGTACAGCTTTTTGACCTTGTCTTTTGTGATGGTGTAAGTACCACTTTATCATTTTGAATCTTTTCTAGCGTTAATGAGGTACATGATCCTACATATCAATACAGGGTTGACACTGGTAACTTCCAGGTAAGTCAGAAATGTTTTCTTGCTATTAAATTGTCACATGGAGTTAGGGAATATAAGGAGATGGAGTTTGTTCTTCTATTCAAATCTGTAACACAATTTAGGAAATAGCAAATGCTGGTAAGGTGGTCTTATTCTGACTAAGGTACTTTTAATATTGCTTTAGATCATGCATAGGCCATATTGAGCTCCACCCCAATGAGAAGAGTAAGTTGTCTTGCAAATCTGGAGACTCAACACCACAAGCTTAGTCAGAGACTTATGACACTTGGGATTGAAAGAAATTTCTTTAAGCATCTTATTACATTGGTTTTGTATGTCTTTACTCCTGTGAAGACCCTCTGTCCTAGTAAATTTCAGACTTTCTTGTTTTAAAGGAAGATCTGATTTATATGGGTCCTTGTATTGTTCTCGGGAGCTGTGTTTTTAGAAAATCATTGGGATTCAGCTCACTGTGAAGTCAGTGAACAAAATGATGACTCCTATTTAACATCCTTTCTTTACATTCCCAGAAAACCTACCTTGATGTATAGCCATCCTCATTAAGTACTTCCTTTCATAAGCCTGCTTTCCCCGAGTAAATGGACCATTCTATGTTGTGCTTTGGGAGATAGTGATTTCTATTGAGGGAAGAAGGAGTAGACCAAATCTCGTTAAATAATAAAAACTAACACTCTTCTTATAGGGAATGAAAATCTTCTTCCTTGTGGTTGCAACCACGTACATTCTCTACCTTTTGTTCCTGATAGTGAGGGCATGTTCAGAACTTCGTAACATGCCTTATGTTGGTAAGGAATATTTCTTTTGATTCTTCCCCAAACGGGCTTGCTTCTCCTAGATGTAGGTGTAAGTTCGCTAATAACAACTTTTCTCAATCTTTTTCAGATCTCAGGTTAAAATTCTTGACTGCATTAACCTTTGTAGTGCTTGTCATTAGGTAAGGCTTTTCAAAGTACATTTCTCAGTACTTTAACTTTTATAACCTTTTTTTCAGGGCTTTGAATACATTTTGTTGATAATAAAATTGTCAGTAAAACTGAGGAATGTCTTTTGATATTATTGTTATGGCAAGCATTTGTTAATTTTTCAACCCTTCTTGAGGCTTTTAGAGCTAACTTTATATTATTTCCATTACCACATCAATGCACTGCAAAATTTAGAGGTTCACTTAGCAGAGATGTTTTCTGAACTGCTGAGTGGTCTGCAGTGCACTGTTCACCTCTTTCAGAGCTTTGTAAGCTTCACTTAGTCAAAAAAGTTGTTTAGAATTTGTTTCTTTGATTATTGTTAATATCTGTCTCCCCACTCCAATCAATTGTTTCAAATTACTGGTGACTCTTGTATTGTCTTGTAGTGGATGAAATCTGAGGAAAGTAGACCAGGGGAAGGAGGGTTCCGCTTTACTCAGTTGACTGTGGACTTTTAATGCCAAAAGAGTCCTTCTTAATTTAGAACTACGTAAGCGAATGTGTCTTAAAACAAATGGTCAGCATGTTAACAAAATTATTTTCTCATATATTCTTCTATCAGCTACCATTTCAATTTTTCAGTTTAAAGGCACTGTACACCTATATGCTTTAACTTTTTTCCACAGCATTGTTATACTCTACCTACGCTTTGGAGCACAAGTTCTACAGGACAACTTTGTTGCTGAGCTGTCAACTCATTATCAGAATTATATCCTTGTGTTGTGATACTGCTCAACTAGCAATATTAATCTGTTTTCGTGCAGAAGGTACTTAAAAATCATGTACCTGAGGACTGAGACCTTTGACTTTTAGGTGGGCTTTTGAAGTTCAGTCCATTTTGATTGAAGTTTCATGTCAGCATTTTGTAATGGCTATTTGTAAAGATTATGAGCTGAGACAGTTTCAGTCTAATGTGTTTATATCACATAAATCACAACTACATTTGATATCTTCAAAAGGAATGAAGGCCTAGATATGCATGCATTCAAGTAATTTTAACAAGTTATTGTGATAAATTTGGCTGTATCTGCTGCACGAATTCAGTTTGCTGTACACCTATCACTTGGCATGGGGCATACCAAAATATTTGAGTAATTAATAGTTCAGAAGTCACTGAAAATGCGTTTGTGTATTGGTCCAAGTCTACATGTGGAAGAAGTCATAGAAGAGAACTTAAGTGCATTGAGAGAGACATATTTCTGATGTCAACAGGATTACAAACTGTATTTCTGGACCTGAACCATAAGATCCTAGTTCATTCTGCTTTCTGAAAGTGCCTGTGTGATTGCAACTGCTCTGATTACTGATAAGCTTACATATGTGTTGGGAGCTAGTAGAAAGCAGTATGTAAACCCTTTAGTATTTTCCCAAAATGGTGGCAGGAAGCCATCTTCAGTGTTCTATCTATGGATAGTCCTTTCTTCTTCCTTCTCAATTGCTGTGCCAAGGAAGAACTTTTTCAAAAATAAACAAAACAAAACAACCCCACCTGTACACCCCACTTACTCAGCTTTCTTTTACCATTGAAGGCAGAACTGTTCAAGTTACCATGCACTCCACTGCTCAAGAGTAAACCTTATCTCAGCAAATGTTACTTGTGTTAAAGCTAAAGCTTTGTCTTCAGTGGGAGCTTTACCTTGAAATAGCTTGAGTACATTTGTTGTCATGGAATTTAAAATGTGCAGTTTTGTTGAGCCATTCATGCTCTCAAACTTTAGTTTCCATTGAAACAGCTTATGTATGGTTTGGGTCTTGTATCCAAAGTTAATATGTCTGAAGCTATATTGAGGAATATCCTTGACACTTACTACCAGCAGAATTCTTATCATTTTACGGTTTATTGAACTTTTATCTCTACACATTAGCCTTCGTGTATTCCCCCTCAAAGAATGCACTGTATGGTAAGTGTAAGCAATTGACTGGCAAACTTAGATGACAAGAGCTGGCATATTAGCAGATGCTGTGTAAAATCTTTGTATTTTGGTGGCTTCATTACTGTTTCAATTTGCTTTGAGTTAACATAAGCAGAAGCTGCAGTGTTCCTGAGCAAATTGGTATTGGAAATATAAAGGAATGCATAAAATGTATACAACTAGTTAGCTAGACTTGGATTCTTATGCACTTAGATCAAGCTTATAGTCAATAAGATGCGTGTGTATAATGCACTGACTTTTGCACTGCCTCACAGACAGTGCTTAAGGAGCAACAATACTTGTTGCTTTGTTCTAACAATAAGGTTAATATATTGGCATGCTGGCAAACTTTACTCTGAAATAGGTAACACACTGTTGGAAGAGTAGGAGTGAAGCTGATCTCTTAACATGGGGAAATTTTGGGGAACTTGCTATGGGGAAAGGGCTGCATAGAGCCCATGTAAAGAGAGATGAAGGATTGAATCAGTGGCACTTCTATTTTTGCATTCCTACGTAGAGGACGTAATCTGACTCACATGATGATTATAAAATATTATCGCTCTCTAACAGATAAGGATTCTGGAAAATAAATATTTATACTAAGTGCATTCTCCACTTTAAGCATTGAGTTTAAGATATAGAACCACGGAACAGCCCAAGTTGGAAGGGACCTGGAAAGATCATCTGGTCCAACCTTTAATGGGAAAGGGAACTTAGATGAGATTATCTAGCACCCTGTCCAATAGTATCTTGCATGCTGAGAGATATGCAGGGGGAAGGCACTAAATAGTGGAGCTGGTCCTTTTCTCAAACTCTTCAGAGTAGAGATGGATGGAACTGTTGCAGAAAAATGCTATTTTTTCCATTAAGAAAGACGAGAAATGGCCGGGTAAGGATAAAGTTAAAAACTTGCTGTTGGGTTGCAAGAAGTATTAGTTTATAGAAGGCAGAAAGTAAAAAGCTGTGAGGAAAAATATGTTTATGGCAAATTCCTGGATTGAATTTTACTTGCCTATAATTATGAACTGCAGCTAAGCAGCACAGATTATGCAGGAAACGAAAGTCTTAAAACAAGGTAGAGGGAATTGTCATAGATAGCCAATGGAAAGTATGTGCTTTCTTTCGTCTCACCATAAAGGCACAAGTCCTTCCTTCATCTGTTACAAGGATGAAAATAACTGGCTAATCATCAACTTGCATACAAGGGATTACAACTTCAGTCTACTTAATTTGTAACTTAGAAATAACCAAGAAGTTAATGAAGTCTGTGCTTTTTAAATACATATGAACTTTTGAATAATGATTAAAAGTAATGAAGTCTGACTTAATTACTCTTATGTGTAGGTTGAAATAATATGACATAGGAAACTGCACAAGGGAGGAAATCTGCGTATAAAACATGGAGAATATCTATGTAAAAACAAGATGAGATAGTTATGTCATCTCATTAGCTCTTAAGAATACCATGATGTTGTGGATAAAGGGTGAAGAATTTAAAGGAGAGAATTCCTGTTTGGATATAGTTTTGTTGAATTGTAGTCGTGACTGTCTGGGAAGTTGTCGAGTCTTGCTTCAGTGTTGCATTAGAAATACGGCCATGTTTCTATATTTAATGTGCTAAATTAACCCCTATTTGTATTTTCCAGAATCACAGTTGAAAGACAACCCTGCTTTTTCTATGCTGAATGATTCAGATGATGATGTGATTTATGGGTAAGATTATAAAATACCTATGGAGAGTTACTGTTGGTGTGTTATTTTTGTAATGTTCTTTTCCATATTCAGTAAATAACTGAAGGCTTTGTAGGTTGCTACTGAAAGTATTCTGCCTAAAGAACAGACACATAACCTTACTCTGAAACAGAAATACAATGAGAATGCATGTTATTTTGTTTTTTTCTCTTTTTGGTTTCTAAAAGGGATTGCCATGGTGCTGATACAAACAGGTAAGTATTAGGATGCTGGCAGGTCGTGGAGTGAGGGCAGCAGGAGATATCAAAGGAAAGGACTTTCTTTTAAACTGGGAAGGACTGCAGGAGTCAGATGGAGTTAGCAAAGAAGCAGCTCATATGTAAATGCTTTAGGGAAGGAGAATGGCTCTTCTTAAGTGTCCATCACTTAATGAAACAAGAATAATCAAATCTAGCAAAACTTCCTGGACTTCTGTGAGTTTATGTAATATGAGAATTATAGAAGCAGTTAAACCCCATCCCGATCAGGTGTCTCTGTGCTGGACACTGAACAAACTTATTATCTACCTTTGATGTTTTCACCTCTTACCAAGGACACTGAAGTGGTTGGAACAGCGAGGATGGGCTTAACACTGCAGTAACCTGAACAAGTTTGTGCTAGATTAGCTATATGCATTGTCTGAGATAGCTTGCCTTTGTTTAGTTAGATGAGTAGTAGTAGTACCAGCTTGCTTCTGTAAGTATCCTTGTGAAAAGTGGCTTGTAGTTACGGGAATAACTTTCATTATGCATCGTCCTCTGGAGAGAAGTCAATATATTGTTCATATCTCCAACAAGGAAGGAAAACAGATACCAGCTTCTTGCCCAAATAACAATTTGATGCCTCAATGTACAATAGAACTTTCCTGTTTATTTTGGGCTTCCTATCTGAACACTGTGTTCAGAATTTTTAACAAGTATCTGTTTCACAGGAGTGACTATGAAGAAATGCCACTTCAGAATGGCCAGGCTATTAGAGCCAAGTATAAAGAGGAATCAGACAGTGATTGATTTTGATGTAGACTGACTTGTTCAGCTGGAATTAAACCAATCCTGAAGTTTTCCTAGATGGACGACTTCCTTGGCTTCCTTAGTCTGCTGTCATCTGAACACCGATGCCCAGGAAGGACATCCCACTTCTGTTTCTGTTTACAAAGTCAAAACTGAAAAAAAGAATGCTTGAAAAGGTTGGGGTGAAAACTTAAGAAACCAAAATTTTTACATGTCCTATAAAATGCCTGATAGAAGGATGTCTATGGACTAAAATCTTTAAGTCTATTTCCATTTAGAGGTGTCACTGATTATATGCTGATTTTAAAATTGCTTCCTTGCTGCTTGGGATTTTGGTTGGGTTTTTTTTGAGAATTATGTACAGCATACTGTCATTCACCTGTTGTGTTTGTGTTAGCTCCTTTGTATATTGTCCACTGCTGTACGAAGTGCCTCATTTCCCTTTCAATTTTCTACCTTAGTCTTTTGAGCTGGAGGCAGGGAATTAAGTGGTTTACAGTTTTCTGTTTTTTTTTTTTTTAATGCAAGAAAACACAAGCTTTCCATTCTTTGTTCAAAGAAGTGATATAGACTTAAGACCATGTTTAAAATTCATTTAAATGAATTTACCAGATTTGTAAGTGTGAGATATGTGCAAATAGTCATGTTCTAGTGAGCCAAAATAGCCTCAGTGCTGCAAAATTATCTGTATAATATATGTTTTGTAACAGGCTTTAGCAAGTGTTTTTTGGGTTTTTGTTTTGTTTTTTAAATAGCCCTTTCAAATGGAAATATTTAGGCAGCAACAAATCTCAGAAGGAAGCCAGTACTCTTCTTTCTGTTTTTTTTTTTTTTGTATGCTGGAGGAGATTGTTACACTTACGGAGAATACAGTATGAAAGTTTCATAGAAAATTAATTTCAAATTTCCAAACATTTCATTTTTTGAGGCTTTTTCTACATCAGAATTTTTCCTTAAGTTTTATTAATAGTTAATCTACATCCTAGGAACAATTATGGTTGCTCATGTATTGAACGTGCTTGAGAGTTAGCTTTTGAGCATGTTCTGTGCATAGTTCCACTTTTTTGTCATACCACCATTGCCACCTGTACTGATCAGAACTTTTACTAGTACATTTTGTGATTATCTATATTCCAGTCTGTCCTGAAACGGAGTTATATGGGAATTAAATATTCCTAGTACAATGCCGCAGCTTCTCTATTTAAAAATTGTTTTTCTCCTACACCATTGTTCAGTTCTAGATTTAAGTGGATGCTGTTTGTTTCTAACTACTCTTGTTTTCAGGTACTTGACCTGTCTGAAAGTATCTTTTTTTCATGGATTTGTAACTGTGATTTACTCTTGTAAAATTTCTCTGCCCTGCTGCTGTAGAAAAGACTCTCAAAAGTACTGTTAACGTATTAGAAGATGGTGCTGGCTTACACAAGGGAATTGAACTTATTGAACTAGTTTAAGCAGAAGAGTGCAATGAAGTCCTATAGACTTGCTGAATCGTGTTGAGGAAAAAGTAGATTTGTTCTGCTTTGATGCAACAACTGCTCTAGACCATTCCAATTGTAATAACCTCTCCTAGTCGCTGTTCAAGATTATGAAGGGGGGACTTCACAGGATAGCAGTTTGCTCAGAGAGGACCAAAGGGACTGCTTCATGTGGTTGCATCCTTTCTGTCATAGAATAGTTCAGATTAAATGATTAAATCAATGCTCTGCTGAAGACAAGCGTGGTAAGATACTCTCTGTGCGTGAGGGAGAAAACTTTCTAAAATTATGTAGAGCTATGAAATTTTTTGAAGGTATTTGAAATACAAAACTTTCTGTACTAGGGATCATTTATTTCTTAGAA
>VZSZ01009680.1:381787-457699 GCA_013398815.1 Ibidorhyncha struthersii | reverse complement strand
TTACCTCCTCCCCCGACTGGAAGTCGTCCATCTTCCCACTGCAGCCCCTCACGCCGCAACCGACACCCCGGCTCCGCCGCCTCCCGTCCCTCCCCACCGCCGCGCCCCACGCGCCGGCCGCTGCTCGCAAGTGCGCCTGCGCCTCCGGCTCCGCGGCCCCGCCCACCTCCCGGGCTGCACCGCCCGCCGCGCTTGCGGAGCCGCCCGGCACCTCCCACCGACTCCAAAACGGCTGCCAGTGCGCATGCGCGCTGCTGCGTCCGCCTCCCCGCCGCCACTTCTTTTACGCCTGCGCGGTGCGCTCTCTGTGTGCCGGGTGCGTAGCAACGAGGGGCGCCACCGCCGCCGCTTCCGGCCTTGGCCTGCGCGGCGTTCGCTAAGATGGCGCTGTTTCCATAGCGACAGCGCGGAGGCGCGTAGACGGGACCCGCTCGGCGCGGTTGTGGGACCGCCACGGCGTTGTCGAGCGCCCCGGAGCCCGGGGCTGAGAGCGAGAAGGCTGCTGGTCGTGGTTGTGTTCTCCGCACGGATGGATTTGCCGCTTGTGGCCCGCGGGCGTGGCTGAGGGCGGAGGGGTGGATCCTGGCGGGCCTTCCCTGGGAAGGAGGATCTGCTGCTTGTTTCTAGAAACAGAGCGTGGAAAGAAGGCCTGAGCACGCCATGTATGCCCGGGGACTGAAAAAAAAAAAATACCAACGTGGAAAGTCATGAAGAATATGTGTATTATTACAGTTCTAAGCAGATCCCGTTACTTTTAGCAGCCAGAATTGGCATCTGGACAATGAAATTAAAGGGCACACTTTTAATAGTTTTTTTTCCACAGGTTTTGTGTGTATGTGTGCAGTGTTGTCCTGGTTTGTGCGACACAGTGCTAATTCTAATGCTTGGGAAAACTGCATTTTTAGAAGACTCTAGTGTCTGAATTGGTGAAAATATTTACTTTTTAGCCAGCTACGGTGTGGGGGTTTCAAGGTCTCAGTGTTTTAGAGTTAGTCAGGTGCGGAGACGAGGAGGAGCGAGACACGGGTACTTGGCCCAAGCTGGCCAACAGTGTTATTTCACACCATGAACGTCACATTCAATATAAATTAGAAAGTTTGCTGGGAAGTTCTGTATTCCTTGATGGCTGCCACCCGGAGAACTTCTTGCCCTGGTGCCGAGCCCCTGAGCCCTTCCTCCCCAAGCTGCAGCGCTCGCAGTGTCCCACATTTGCTGTCCACTGCTGGGAGTGCACAGCTTCCCACTGATAGGATGGGCTGAGTATCATCCTTGTGTATTTTATATCAGTGTTGGGGACAATATTACTTCTTTAGTATTATTGTTAATTATTTAGTCTTATTCTATTAAATCTGTTGATATTTCAATGCTTGGGTTTCCTTGTTTTTCCCTGATTCCCCTTCCCAGGTGGGGAGGGGTCATCAGGTGATAGAATCTAACTGTCTAAACAACAATAACTTGTTGTAGGTTTCTCAAACCATCACAAGTGTCTACAGATTGCCCAAATTACTGATGGTACCAACCACCGAGAGACGATGGAAACAGTGGAAGATGCTCTTCAGGTTCAGAGTGCGCCCTCTGCTCCAGGCCTGGCTCCGGGGCGGAACATTGGCACTCCGCTTCAGCCTTGTCTCCAGTCCCCTGTCGGGCCCTGCCTCCTGCTTCTCCTGCAGAAGAAGACCCTGACCGGTCACCTCCCTTTGGGTCTGCATGGGCACCCTGCGGGCAGCACCCACTCTGCCCGCCCCGCTGGGATGTGGCGGGGCTGCAGCTGGATGCTGAGCTCGCCCTCGGCCCCCCGTCTGAGTCCTGCCCACCCTCCCTGCTCCTGCCGGGCAGAAAGCAGAGGCAGGATGGTGAGGCCTATGGGAAGGCGGAACAAGTGGTGCTTGCTTAGGCCAAAAGAATAAACGGCTATAACTTGGTTATATTCCTCGCATGTATAAAAAAATTGCAGCAGTTTTCCATGTCCAGGGGTGAGAGGGGAAAAATACAGTCAGTTAAAAGTGTGGCGGTTAAGGCTTTGGTTAAATATTAGGGGAAAGCTGGCGGTAGGACTAACATTCCTCAGCCTGGATTTGTGATACTACAAATCTGTCGCTGTGGGTAGTTATAATCCCCAGGTTATTTCTGGTCTTTCATTTAGTTAAAGGTTTGCCTGAAATGAAGGCCTAAGGTCATCCAAATATTCTTTGTTGAGTATAGCTGTGTACCCCACTAACAGTTGCTTTCTCTGCAATGATACAGTTGAAGGAAGTGACTGAAATTGACATACACAGGTGGAAATGTTTGAACCTATTTAACTTAATAAGGTTATAAAATTGCAGGCTGTTTACTTTTGCCATATGAATAGAATTGTAGTGCTTTGTTTCATTTTAACTAAAAATAGTATTTCTTAAAATACCCAAAACACTAAAAAGGGCTTCTGCATTGTGCTTACAGCTTGTCTGGTAGAGCCAGGGACAAGAAAGGAGATAGACCTGCAAGAAGATCCTCTCTTCTTTTCCAGACTTTGAAATGATTTGGATGTAATTTTGAACTTCGTTACTCACACTTGTTTCCATAATAGAATGGATTTGAATATCCAATGCAAATAATATTTTAACTTTCAGATTTCCAGTTGTAAGGTAAAATAATTTTCTTCTTTTCATGGATGCATAAAAAAGGAATTCTTTTGAACTTTTATTTATGCTGATTGCTTTGTCATTCAGACCTGAATAGAAAACTGTTTTGTTTCCAGGAAAGAACCGTTTGCGATACAAGCAGAGTTTTCTGTGCGAGTCCTGAGGATGTTGAGGGTTAGTAGTATTTTCACATCTATAGTATCAGAAAAAGAAATTATGTAGAACTCAAAGCCACTTCTCTTCCTGTGTGTGGCTTGAAGACTGAGTGTATTTTGATGGTATCGGTCAGCTTTTATAGTCTCTTGTGCTGAGTCTCTTTTTAATGTTAGAAAAATGAACAACTTCTCTTTGATTGCTAGTTGCTGTCGCTCGTAACAAAACCAGAGACTTGGCAAAAGCTGTTGTAACCTTAGAGCTCTTCTTTGAGTGTGTTTTGCTTTTAGATCTTTTGTGGATGCTCCTCTGTACATACATCAGTCTAATTGTGGTGCCCAAAGGAAGGAAAGGGGGTGGAGAACAGCCACCATTTTTTTTTAAGAAAAGATAAGTAATAAGAATGCTACTCATCTCTTAAAAGCAGGGTACTTCCATGCATCTTTCTTTGATGACTGCTGAAAAGGTAAGGACATTGTTTTAGTCTATTCTATATGACATTGCACAGGGGGATGCATTTTTACTTACTGGGATGGTGGTTTTTAGACTGCAAAGATTTCATGGAGACACCACAACTGGAACTTTAAAAAGTGGGGGGGTTGGGTTTGTTGTTTTATTTTTTTTTTAACTTTAAGTGCTGGGGTGGGATGTTATTAAATCCACAAGACATAACTTTGGTAAAACATTATCAAGGAAGTTTTAATAATTTGTATGTCATATGCAAGGATGTGAAAATAAAACTGTTGCAGCCAGGTAGTATAAAATAACACTTTTAATTTGCTTAACGCAGAATAAATTTACGTGATTGGCCTCTGCAGAATAGAAAATAACCATAAATTTAAGGAGCTTTTGTGATCGTTTTTACTCTGAACCTCCTTAATCTGTGTCCTAGCTACTGATCCATCTTCTGGGTTAATGGATGAACTAATCCAATTATCTCAAGTCAATGAAGGCTGTGACTGTAGAAAATCAGTTTATTTATACTTATTTAATTGTCATTATTTTCCTAATGCTTAAGGATCTGAAAGGACGTCAATAATACATTACATGCAAAATTGCTTTGAGAAAAAGTAGCTTGCTGAGTCAGGCATTTCTAAGTTCAAAAACTTAAAAAATAAGCTACCTTTTGCAAGCTTAATCTTATCTTAGGTAAGCCTTTTGATTACTCTTCAGTTACATAATATACTATTTTAGCCTGATACAAAAGAAAAAAGCCTGGTCTGCTGAGATTGCACTGTGGGTGTGCATGCCTCCCTCTCCTAAGACGTGACCACGTTGGTCGTCCCATCTCCTTTACAATGGCTTTGAGACTTCACATGATAGATTCAGAAAGTTACTGGTCCATCTGCAAGGTGCCTGACACTGGATTATTTTAAATATGTAATTTAAAATAATGCTTGAACAAAATATTTTATGTGAGCTCTGCGCTGAAAAGGGAGAAGTGTCATGGTGTTTACTAAAGAGGTTGCTGTAGCTTTTGGTATTACATACAAGATGCTTGGCTTCGAGGTTAGCTGACTGCGTAAAACAGCTAGCTAGCTGGATTCGATGGGTAACCATGAAAGGAGGGCATATCTGAAGGTTTTTAAGATTGTTTATCCCTGTCAAGGAGTGTCACTACTGAAAACACCACTTTATTACTACCGGGAAACTAATCTAATGCAGACAGCTTTGGTGTTATAAAAGCTCTTTTTTCTGTTAGGAGAGTAGAGAGCTTTTCTGTCCAATTTTAACACCTCTGTGAAATGATTACGAGCTCAAGTCTGTTGTGGGGCACAAAGATTATCTCTCATTTTGGGGCATATAGTACTTTATTTATTCTTAAAGCTACCTCGTCATTAAGCTAGATTTTGAGTTATCTTTGAATGTGCAAGAAAAATTGACAGAACACAAAAATTGTCTCAGCTTAAATCTTCATGAAGACTAAAAAAACCACCAACACAGCTGTAGGAATGTCGAGATGCAATATTGATAGAGCTGCTGGCTACATTATGTATTTTAAGCTTTATTCTGTGCAGCCTGTGCTGATCTTGCCCAGCAGTGAGAGAGCCGCAGTGGCTTTTTCCCCTCTCTGCATAGTGCAGATACTGTAGGATGTAGGGCCCCTGGCACTTTACTCTGCAGTAAGCTTGTTCTGTTGTTTGGTGCCAGATGAGCCGGGTCTTTCCATGCTAGTCGCTGTTGGCAGTCTACTGCTGGTATTAGATTCAGTGCTTATGATTTATGACTGTGAATAGGATATGAAGTGTAGCAATAGCCCAGCTGGTTTTGATGATGGTGTTTGTGGTCTCATTGGTGTGCAGAGGTTGAATGCCCTTTTGAAGAATCCTGCCCTGGCTAGGGCAGAAACCATGTCTCCCAGGGGGAATAGCTGTGAGCAAGACAAAGTGGAAACAAGGGGAGGCTCCAAGCTGTTCCTTCCCTCACACCATTTACATTTGCGCAAGCTTGAATAGCTGAAAACGTGGATTTTTAAAAATTTATATGCATCTCTAAATAAGATTCTGTATGCCCACAATATTTTTCATACACTAAGATGTTGTCTGAAACCCATTTCCCAAATAAAACAAGCTTGAAATATGGAAAATTTTGTGCCATTCTGTGAAGGAGGGAGGTAGTCCTTTTTTTAAAGTGTTTGAAGGAGATATCAAACAGTAACTATTTCTGTGCTTGCTTAACTGCAGATGTTGCTCTTAGTAACTGTTTTACAGTGGGATGTTCTTAATAGCTTTGCAAAACATTCGTGTGTTTTCTTTAACATCAATAGAACAGTTTTATTGGATCCACCTAATAATGACTGTCATGAATTTGCTAGATTTTACTGATGCTTCAGTGGGGTTTTCTGATGATGTTGTAGGCATGCTAATCTTTGAAAATACTAGGAGTTTACAGAAAGTGTAACTTTCGCTGTAATGGGTGTTTTGGTATCCTGTATAGTGCAGAGGTCCCTGAGCTTGTACTGACTGCTCTTTCAGATTGTGTTGACTTAAATGGAGCTCAAAGCTCTACACATGCTCATCAATCCTGAGATGTGAGGTATTTTTGCGGTAAAAGATGAAAGCAGGTGAAGGATGCAGGGGCCTTTGAAAATGACATATATTGTGTTAAAAAATTGCTCAGGCTTTTTTGGTTTCAACTGAGTAATTTCCTGTGAAATTGCAGTTGGTAAGGAAATAAAATATGATTATGCCTATCTATGTCTCTTTTGTTTCCACAGGAAACCAGTCTTTTTTTTTCTTTGTTAACACTGCTTCTGTGAAATGCTTTGTCCTTTTGGTGTCTGTTGAAGAGTTTAATGAAAAAATATAAAAGAATGGAATGCATTCTGTTTATAAATACAAATCATCACCTCCTGCTTTTTTTTTGGTGTGAAATTAGGTAACTTAATTGGAGCAAGCTGCATGTAAAGTAATTTCCTGCACTGACAAAAATACATTGTCACTATATACCTGAAGTTTTGTTGTTTGGGTGGGGTTTTTAAAAACAAACAAACAAACTTAAAACTCACAGTATTTTAAAATAATGGTCCAGCAATGCAGATAGTTGGTAACATTCTCAGAGAGGTCCATCAGTGAAGCATCACTAAGTGCTTTGGGAAAGCTTTACCTTTCTGTCCTAGTGTCTAGAGCTTCTGTCTAGAGCCTGACTGTATGTATTTAGTTCAGATTAAATTTGAAACACTTAACCTGTTTTCATATACACATCTTAAATATTTGGTGTACTGTAAGTGGAACACTCTTACATTTCATGTAATATACACTAGACAGTAGTATTAAAACTGGATATGGTGTGTAAGCTGAATTAGATTGAATAATCATTTTCTTTTTCTGCTTTGCTGCAAAGTATATTAAAATTACTTTCTATTTTAATGGGAGTTTTACAAAAGTGAAGGTCAGAATATATCCAAAATACAGTTGTGATTCTGTTTTAATTCTATACTTCTCATATTCATCTGTTTGGGGCAAAAATGGTTACAGTGCATTGAGCTGGAAATAATATATATCTTAACTCTCTAGTGTTTATGTGTATTAACAAAGGTAATAGCATTATTGGGTATTAAACTGTTTATCTAGACTCAACAGCCATAGGTAATTGATAGAAGTGACTCTTAGAGAGTGTCTTTCCCTTTTTCCCCTTAGGCTTCTGTTGTTTTGTCTTTTCAGTAAGAAAAGATTAGAAAGGGGCATTGCCGTTTCAGCCAATATGACTTTTCCAGTCGTGCGGCCTGTAGGCCTGTGTTCAGAACTAACTTAAGCTTCCTTATTGGTTGTTTTACATTGACTGCACAAAAAATGTGAAGGTACATGGCTGAGTGTTAATGGACAATATGGTGAGACTGTCTGAAGAACAGGACTGTCTTAAAACCTCTCCTGTATCTGACTTAGTGCATGAAAGGTCTGAGTATAGCAAAATGTGATCTTCACATAGTATTTGCAAGGTCTTGAAGAGGTGAGGAGAAGAGATAATAACATGTATTGTTTTTTTCCCTAGGCCTGAAAATCCCAAATCTACAAGATCAAATAAACCAAACCATTCCCCCCACTCCTTTACACCATCTCTTGGTGAATTGTCTCTCCATCTGGTGACAAGTAAAGCCCTGTCTGGGACCTTGCTGCAAGCTCTCATCTCTTTTGGAACCACTCTCAGGAAAAAAAGAAAAAAAGAAAAGAACAAGAAGTTCTGTCACCTGAAGAAGACAGGACTGCAGTGATCTTGCTAACTGTTCATATTCCCTGGGTAGCAGAGACACTTAAATGATGACTTGTGTAAAGGCAGACATGGTTATTTTTCTCTTCAAGGATATGATGCAGTGAAACATATCGCCAATCAAGTGATACATTTACAAGCGCGGGCCCTTAGTAAACACTCAGACCACGTTATACTCTATAAAGTAGTGTCCGTTGTTCTAGATGTAGTAGAACCATAGGACTGGAGTCTACAAAATAAGTGAAGTTTCGCAAAAATGGCCTGTGAATTTAATCTAAACTTCCTCAAGGAATTAGAGCGAGAGGCTGTTCTGGAAGTCCTGTACCGTGACCAGATGGTGAGAAAAACAGAGGAGGAAAGAATAAGGTATCTGCTGTTCCCCTATTCCTGTATTTCTGTTCCTTTTTTCTCAGAAGTATTCTTCTTCTTCTTTGCTGTCCATCCAAATGTATTCCTTTTTTTCTTTTTTTTTAATTTTTGTTAGCTAATGCCGTTTTATTCTTTGGGAAAACTAAGGGTTATCCAGAGCTGCTTGGATTTACTGTTACTAATGACTACTCTACAGTAAAGATGGGCAAATACTGTTCAGTGAGTAATCTGCTTGACAAATTTTACTTCCAGCCTCCATAGAAAGTTCAGTCGCTGCGTGTATTTTTCCTATGAAGACTTTTTGGCATTTTCATCATGTTCCTATGCATGCCTATATAGTCCTGGTAACACAAAACATGTTCAGACCTTTGGCTGGCCTATTTAACTTACGTTGTGCCAAAACTAGAGTCAAGAATCATTGGGTACCTGCTCATTGTGCTGAATCTGTCACTGTCCCTTCTCACATACAACAGGTAGCAAGTGGTTATTACTAGTGTTAATAGGTGTCATTGCTTAGGAAAAAGATTCTATTTAATTATTTCACACTATGCGAGTATCTCAGTTGTGAAGGATAGAGGATAGCCCTCCAGCATTTTATTTGCTTTATATCAGGGCTAAGGCAAGGATTTCCTTGCAGCTTGTACCCTGCTTTGTCATGTTGCATCCCCATGTAAAACAGGGTGTTTGTGTTGCTATGTTAGAAATTTTTAGTCTCTTAAATGTAGAAGCTTAAACTTTGTTTACAGCAGACGTTTATGTAAGTATTCCTGGACATATTAAATGAGTGTGAAAAGTATGTGAAGGGTTATAAAGAAAGTCTGAATTGGTTAGAAAATCTCTGACAACTCTTGATGATATAGTTAACAATTAAAAATGTAGATTGTGATTATTGGTATGTGTAATGGAAGCAAAGTCAATGAAAGGGAGAGGTTTCAATATTTTGGTCTGATGTGTTTTTTATTTAACTTTCAGATGATGCATTTGTTATGATTATTCTTACTTGACAGAAGTTTTGATTCTTGGATAAATATGATAAAAAACATCAAATGAAAGGGAGCACCATTTAGTCTTAGTTTTTGTGTGTGAATACACAATCACTTGTATACACTATTTCAGTGCCTTGCCCTTAGCGTGCATAACTGACATGAACAGAACCCCATTTATATTAGACTATTACTCTGTATGCACAGTAGTGGTTGCGTATGCAGTCACAGTGCAAAAATGCTGTGTGTAGACACTTTCAGACAGTGTTCAGGTGAAGTCAGTTCAAGTGAGGGCAGGTCTCCCCCTATTAATGTCATTGTACAACCAGGGTATTAGCTTGTGACTTTCATCATGGGGTTTTTGGTTTATTTAATTTTATTTTTTTTACCTGGGGGATTAGGAAACTGAATCTGCAGCTGCAACAGCTTCGGTGGAAAGGCACAAGAAATGTAAACCATGAATATCAGGAGAGATCTTGCGCTCGCTGTCAGAAATCGCTTGGGTTATTGATGAACAGAGGTGCAGTATGCAATGGCTGCAGTCATCGAGTGTGCTCTGAATGCCGTGTCTGCCTGAATCCCTGCCTTTGGAAGTGCACCGTTTGTTATGCTCATGGGTAAGAAACTTTACTGGTTTGCGTAAGTGACGGTTTACACTGGTTATCCAGTGAATGCACACCGGTTTTGTGTGTATCTGTTGCTTTAAACAATTCATGAAACAAAGCCTCTGGCAGAATGAAAATGTTGGATGAAGTCCTGGTAGCAATGAAATTGATGGGAATTTTGTGTTATGCCTCATGTAGTCAGGATTTCCCTTCCTGTATTTAGCAAAATGGATCCTCAAGGTAAACCTAAGGTATTGTAACAAAGATGATAACGGCAAAGCATAGGAACAGTCGTTAGTTTCTGAACTGTAGATAGAACTTTCTGCCTGAATACGGAACCAGTGCATCATAACAAGTTGCTGAAGGTGCTGTGGTTTTGGTGTAGTATAGCCAATTTCTTGGCAATTTCCTAATCATCTTTTTTTTTGCCTCATACTATAGGAGTGAGAAACCTGGACTGATGAATAATTTGAAGTCATGTTTTATATAAATTTAAAAACCAAAAAGCATTAATAACATTATCAGGAATTGTTTAAATATGGCCAGAAATCCAAATTTATTTACTTTGAATTAGTTTTTTTTTTCTTTTACTGTGTCACCTTGTTTTTGTTTTCCAGGAAACAATCTTTCTTCTACTGTATTGGTACAATTTTGATATCAAAATACTCCATCATAGTCCTCCTATTCCTCAGAATCTTTCTAAACCAAATAGTTTAGCTATATTTCCACCTTTGATGAAAAATAATATTATGTAGGCAAACAAAGATAGTTTTTAAAATGAATCAACAGCTGTGCGGGATGATATCTGTCCCTGTACAATGGGTGAGGATTTGGAAAAATTTTACTTTATGCCAACACAAGATTAACACACCACTTTACTCCCTTGTAAGATGCCAAAATGAGATTTAGATAATGCCTGAGAAATGTAAGGCAAGGTATTGGTCTTAAGCTAAATGAATTTCTACTACTAGTTTGAAGTAATTTTCTATAGTTTGGAAGAGACTATAAACTATAACTAAAAATACGTTCTCCAAATCCTCAGTTCATTTTGTAATTTATACATAAAACAGGCAGATTAGCTCAATCTATATTTGATACAAAGCAGTTACTGAATTTTTATGCATATATTTCACTATCTGTGCTTCATGCTATAAACACTAAAAGGAAAGGTTAAAAAATTACTTTCCATATCCTCCTTTAGATACCTGCCTCCACTTCCTGTGCTTTTAAATTGGTTTCCAGTTATTTGGTGGCCACAGTGGAAATCCCCTGTAGAGAGTAGCTAGTTGTTAAGCTGCCTTGTAAAGTGTTGTGCACCCTTAATTATTTCATAAGCTTGTCCAGATATTTAATGGTAAAATCAGGAAAGCATTATTTAAATGAAATAAAAGACATTTTTACTTTTTCTTGAGGAAATTGCTTTTTTTGTCTTGCTAATATGGAGGAATTCTTCAACTGTCATTGAAACTCTTGCAGAGATGGCACATTTGATCTTGTTTAGTCGCGATGCACAGTCCATTAAAGTTGGCCAGGCTTCTTCCGTTGCCTTCAGTGAGCTTTTCATCAAGGCTGCAAATCTCAAGAAGGGTAGGGGGTGCAGCAGTGTGGTAAATGCTACTCAGCGCCTGTTGTTTACCCCAGTGAGGGAAAAAATAGGATACCTAAGAAATGTAAGGGCTGATTTTCAAGTCCTGAATTTTTCAAGTCCAGAATTTTGAGACTTGGTTACCACTAGAGTAATTTTTCCTAAACAAAATGTTATCAGCAGCAGCATTAGGAGATTCTCACCTAGACACTAGGGTCACGTTTGTAACGACCATGCTTAAATGCCTCAGTGGAAGAGCAGGAATAGGTGAATGTTTGTTGTTTACAAAATAAGAAATTCAAAAAGACTTGTTGACTTGCAGAGTTTGTATCCTTCACCTGGAAAAGGCACCTCTTATGTGACTGGAGTTGGTATAGTGTGTGTTTTTAAAGGAATCCTGTCTTCTAGGAGTCTAGAAAGACATTTGGTTTGAAGTGGGTTAGTCTATTTTACCTGACAAGGATAGCTCTTTATCAGCTTCATTGTCATACTTTTGGTCATAGCTTAGCTTCATCTGCTCTTTAGCCTAAAGAAGAAGAAAAAAAAAAAAGAGGGTATTTCCAGATCTGTCTTCAACCTGTGAGTGCTTTGATCAACACATGAGCCTGTGCAGAACTGAAGATTAAGCTCTGGGAAGGTAACCATTGGTAGTGGGAAGAACACAAAGGGAAGGCTGGAGATGAGAATCAGGGCACTACCAATACAGAGCCCTAGAAGATCTAGTGCAGCCAGAGATTTCAGACATTTATAAGTTAATAGATCTCTGTCCAAATTAAATAAGTATCCCATCTCAAAGTTGTTGTAACCTAATTTTCAAACTCATCTGTGTTCAGTTATGCACAAGGATCTATGGTTAGACGTGAAATAAATAGTACAATCTACACAGGTAGGGAGTTTTTTGAGTATTCTGCATTGCTACTTACGAAGGTACATTTTAAATGCCTAAAATGCCTTAAAATGAAGCAACAGAAAGAACAGCATCCTCCCTATAGTTTGTCTGTCTTAACAGATATGGCAGACCCAGGGGTTTTGTCGCCTGGCCTTTGGTGGATATCACTATAGCTCTCGTGTTTAGAGATTTTGCTTTCTTAAGGAGGCAAGCCTTACATGAATTTACTGTCTGTATATTGTTGCTAATTTCAAGCAAGTTTGGCAGAGGGAATGATAATAAAGAGATTCATTTCACAGGAGGAAAATGAACTACTGGGTAGAGAAGAAAGTTTAGCAGTGCCTGCACTGAGAAAATTTTTGCAGGAGCACTTCATCCTATAAAAAGCATCAGAAAATCCACAAGGAGCAGAGATATTATATGTGCCCTAAAAATTAGTAAGACATTTAGATGAGAATTTGGAACCTGAAGGCTCCAGAAAATCCTCTCCTCAGTTGAAGAATTTTTTTGCCTCTCTAATAATGGATGAGTTCAGATTGCAGACTTCATGAATTCAGTTGGAGACAACAAAATGCAAGACTCAAATTCAAACATTTGAAGAAATGCACTTTGGAAGATGTTAATTCAAATGGCTTTTGCTTGTTTTTCAGAGATGTGAAAGTAAAGGCTGGTGAATGGTTCTTTGAGGAACGTGCAAAGAAATATCCAGGTGAAGGTAATCGCTGGAGCAGACCGTAAACTACTGTGTAATGTGTAGTCCCCATCTAAGTGAAACACAGAATGTAGTCTGCCACTGTATTTAATGTTCTTCCACTTAGTGAGAGATTTGTCAGAAATTATCATGCAGTGTGTTGTCTGCGCACCAAATAGTACATGAACACAAACTAGCAGAATGCATTTAAAAATATAATTTATTTTATATGAGGAATAAGAAGATTGCTGGCCATATCAATTTGAATTAATGAGTGTGTAAGGCTTCTAAGAAATACAATGACATGAAATAAATATAGAAATGTTAAAATATATGTGCAGGAAGGAAACGATCTTGCATCTTGTATAGCTATAAATCAACAGAGTGCTAAACGCTCTCTGTATCTTTACTTCCAGCCAGCTGCCCCATTGTCTTGTGGACATTTTCAGTGCAATTAGAAGTACAAAGCCCTAAAAGAAATTATGGAGGATGTGGATGGATTGCCCCATGGGGAATGCGTTTCACCAGCGAAGGGGCTGTAAATCTTCTTTTTCACCTACTATGACTAATAAGGTGGAGAGGATTTCCTTCCTCTTTCCCTTGAAGCGCCACTTCAGATAGGCAACTATTTCACTTTGTGCCTGACTATAGCTAAATGTTACAGTTTCATTTCCAGTATCTGTATGGTATCTAGATTTAAAAATAACTGGTAAAAAGGAAAGCACTGTACCTGTTGTTCTCAGACACCAAATCTGATATTGCAAGATACTGACTATTCCTCTTTTCAGTAAAATAAATGAGTTCTCACCTTGCCTTATCAAAGCTTTGTGGGTCCTTGAAACATTTGGCTAAGTTAGTCTAATAGTAATACTGTTGAAGTCACAGTGATCTAAAGGATATACAGAAGATAAGCCTGCAGGGAGAAATATGTTTTGTTTAGTTCCTTTGATTAGACCAACTGATATAATTAAAGGGATTAAAAAATAGCAAACTTTTGAAACAGCAGCCGTAATAGTTATATATTCTTCGAGCCTGGAGAGACAGTGCCCTCTTTTGGTTTGAGAATGTAACACAAGTGAAGTATGCACTGTAAAATAAGTTTAACTTAAAATATACATCTTACAGTGAAGTTTTCTCATGTTGCAGAGTACAAAAAAAAAAAAAAAGTTACACCAGTAGGCTTTTTATTAGCTTTATGTAGCTTCTACCTAAAGAAAAATACAGTATTTTCATAAAAGTGGTAGATTGGCTTACTGACTAATAAATTTAAAATCTAAAAAATCATATAATGCTGCAATAAATCAAGATACCAAATATTACTCACTAATAACAGAGCATTAAGTCTGGAATTCTGAATGAAATTTGTAATATCAATAAGTTGTTTATTGTTTCTACCACCACCAAGGTCTGATACTTATATGTAAGTAATATGTTATTAATTATAACATCTATCAGCAAAGCATAGATCACATGCTGCTTGCTGTATTAGGAATGATTAGAGACCAAAGCCACTCCAGATATTTTCAGCTGGCCATTTGTTACATGCATTTAGCCCTTCTTTCTTGTTGGCAATCACTTGGGAGCAAACTACATTTTTATGAGTCTTCATTGTTTGTGCCTGATGGAGTGCTTGCACCTTGGTGTTCTTTACATCATGTGGCTGCTCACCTGAGGAACGTGACATGGTTGCTATTTCCCCACGGGGATGGCCTTAGCAAAGGGTTTTGCTCATGGTTGTGAGCTAGTCATGGGTTTTCATGATTGTTCAGGTCTCTAGTAGGAAAAGTGAAAAGAATTTTTCACAAGATGCAAGAGACGACCATGTGCCTACTCTTGTACACATTTTCAAGCTTTCCATAGTGTTTGAGTTTTATGGTTGAAGTGTTCTTTAGTGCAGTGGGCCCATGCACTACCTGCACCTGGACCTCAGGAGGCTGAGAGCACTTAGCAGCCTGTAGGAATGGGCCTGTTATTGTCCTCAGCATTTGTGAAGAGCTTATCTGCATGTGTCACCTGCGAGGGGTGAAGGTGAAATCATGATGGAGTTTGTGATCCAGGAGAGACTTGAGTGTTGCTTGGCAGGTGTGCCAATACATCGTGTGGGGTTTGATTTCACTCCCAACTTGTATGTGCATGAGCTTCTGTAAATACAGGCAAACTCCTGAAAAGGCTCTGATTTTAAAAAGTATTATACAGGCGTTAGTAACTGCTATTGTTGCTAAATGACCTTTGGGCGTTGGTCTTTTTTCTCCTTCACAGGCAGACACGAAACAGTTGGTGCAAAGCTCTTGAAATCTTATCAGAAACTGAGGTAAGACTCATAAAAGGACAAATGGTTGTAGAACACTGAGAATTTGTATAGGCGATACGTTGTATGTTATAAACCAATTGGTTTTTTTTTATTATGAAAAACAAATTTCAATACTTTTGGAGTACAAATGATAAAAACATAGAAAAATTGCCACTTTTTTCTCTCGGCAATCCATAGAAAGGGTCTCAAGTACAAAAGAGAGTACTATGTTTAGAGTAGTAGTTTCTTATTTACTTGAAATGTGCATTAGTTTTGTTATATCTGCTTATGTTTTTTGCATACTTTTTTAGACTATTATTTTTCAAATTTACACACTACTTTTAAATGATCAGAGATTAAAATTATTACCAGGTATAATAGCAATAGCATCATTATTTGCTCAGTGGGAGCTATTGCTTGCATTTGATTGCTTTAGAATAAATAGTAGACAAGAAGCTCTGTATACAGTAAGATGTGTCCACTTGCCAAAACTTAAAACAAGTAAAAAATCCAGTTTACACTGAATAAATACTTTGACTTGAGGCCTAAGCATGACCTTACTTAAGTTATTACCAGTGATATATAATGAAATAGCAGTCATCTTAAACTATATTGTATAAAAGAAACCTTCTTCCTTAAAAAAAATAAGATACAAAGAGATGGCCTCAGTTTTATGATAATTATCTGGTGAGGCAGAGCTGCGTAAACTTATAATCAGCTAGATATAATCCTAACCAGGACTGTATAAGGACTTGCTTTTACCTACGTGTGGTAAAAGTAAAAGAGAATCAAAAAAGGAAGTTCACTGGCTGCCTTTAGGGTCCATGATTGTGCCGTGATAAGAGAATCAGTCAGATAACAGTCAGATTTCTTTCATAGACCAGGGCTATTTACAACAGATGAAGTGCCTGGAATGCTGTGAAGGGGCTTTAACAGCCCTGGGCCCAGGCAAGGAAGGATCCTTTTAGTATTGTAAATAAAGAAGACTGTTTTCTGAAAACATCTCTGAAACAGAGAATGGGGTGTGTTCCACAAGAATTGCGTTTTAGCACTCGGGATGTGGATTGTAATACTGCCAACTATATAGAAATCTAGGAAGCCTGCCCTAAATTAGGTCTTCATGATTGTTTTAAATTAATAATTTTGCCTAGAGCAGCCCAAGATTGAGAAGATAGAAAGGTAGTCCTAATTCCTACAAACGGGCAATAAGCCTGTGCTGTAACTCTTAAAGACAGAGGATCTCAACCCAGATCTTTAGATTGCAGGAAAGACAGATAATAAAGATACTGTGCACAAACGTGGTTTATTTATCCATCTATTAACATAATTTATTAATTGTTGAACTGTTCATTGTCTCTTAAATTTCTAGTAAAATTTCTGTTGTACCTCCAACGCCACCTCCTTTCACAGAATCCACAGCAGGAAGCAGCGTGACGGTAAGTCTACATATCTGCAAAACATATGTATATACGCACCTCTTCAGGTGTCATTCATATGAAAAGGCCAGCCACAGAAACACAGTAAATAGCAGCTGGTGTAGCATCATATTGCAATATAAATGCTGCCTTATGTTCCTTTGTCATTTTTTTAATGCTGCATTGGTAGTAGGAGAGAAAGATCAGAGTTTATCATGAGGGATGTTTTCAATTAGTTTTCAGTTTTTGAGGGAAGTGATTAACTGCTCTGTTTGGCACTAGAATACTGCACCTGGTTTTTGGTGCCTCACTGCAGGAAGGCTGGACTGAGATCTCCCGAGCTCCCCTCCAGCCTGAAGGGTCCCATGATCCTGTGATATTCAATAGTCATTTATAAAGCGACCGTTCCATGTGTTACTTTCATTACTGAGTGAAAAACAGTGAAATTGATGGTTGCTTTTTCATTACAGTTTCTAGTGGACGGAATAGTAGGACATGGCTGAGAACTCATCAAAATTGCCCTGAATTACTATTTCAGTTCATTTTGGACTGGACCCTCAGGCCTTGGTTTTGAAGCGCGTTGTAATTAAGTAAACATTCTAATATGTGCTTACCTGGAGTTTGATGAAAACTCTTTGATTCAGAAGCACAGGAGCATATGTAATAGGACTTTGCTACTCAAAGTATTAAATACATTACAGCAAATCAGTGGTGTAATTAGTTGTATTTGTGAAATTGCTATGTGATCTTCCTACAAGGAGTTCCACTTATGTATCAAAGAGTATGGAACTGAAAAGATTGTTTTCCATCTTCAGATGTTAGTGTGACAGTTTTCAACCATGTCAACATATGTCCTCAGATGCATTTGTCTACAGAAGTGAGCAAAGGGTTGCAGCCCTACGATCTGATTGTTATGTTGTCTGTAGATATGTGATCATGGAAATGTTAAAACAGCAAATATTTTGTGTTTTCTTACTCTTGGCATCTCTCATTTGCAGGAACTCAGACAGTCTAAAAGTTTTAATAAATCTGTGGAAAACTTGTTTTTGTCTCTCACAACACATATAAAAAGTAAGTAGCTTTCACTGCTTTGTCATTCTAGAGTAACATAGTCAAATGATTCCATTTTTTGGCCATATTGTTGGCCAAAAAATAGTTACAAACAAAGGGTATTGAGTAATGGCTGAAATGACTAATGCCAAGACTGAGCCAACCTGAAAAATGATACAGTAAGTCCTTCAGTATTGTGCTGGTTGTTTAACAAGCTAGTGATACCGACCCAGAATACTTTTCTTGTAAAGATGTGAAACAACTGTTTAATGTTATTTTAAAGTTTACTGGATGTTCAGATGCAGTGTATTTAACTCACGTTAGCACAGACTGATAACCACATTCTGTAGTAGTGATCTTGGTGTTATCTGACTGAACCCCAACTGACCCTGTCAAAGAATCTATTGTGTAATGGAAGTAGAGTTTAATATTTTCAATCACTGGCAGTTTTCAAGAGGACTTCCTTCCTCTTTCCTAGTCTGTCTGGTTGTGTGTTTTTTTCAGTGCAAACTTGTAAGAGCCAGTGAGTCCTAACAACTCTTCTTTCATTCTGATACTTTTGGTTCCTTCCATTCACTTGTGCTGCCTGCTGTTCTTTAGGGTGCAGACTGTGTACGCACCTCTTAGGCTAACTACACTTGGGGCAGCCTGTCTTTGTGAAGAATAGATTAAAGGCATCAGTGACCAGAGGAAAACAACTTCTGAGCCTCATGAAGATTACAGGGCTTGTAGATTTCTATGTATTTGAACAACCCTTAGTGTTTTCTTACTAGCTTCATCTTAGCCCCAAATATGAGTGTTTGGTCTTTCCTCTGACTTCTTCCACCCATCCTAAAGGCCTGTTCTCTTTTAACTACGCAGATTTAATGTTGTGTATGTGTGAACACACATTAAAGCTGTGCAGAGACACAATGGCTGCCTCTCCTGAACAGAAGTGTGGTGTAGGGTGGTGTAGGATCCTTTGGTACTGGAAGCAGATAGCTGAGGCAGCACAGAATTGGATGCAAAGTAATTTATTCTGCTTTGTGTTAGTTTGAAGTCTGGTCATATCCCACAGTTACTGGTAAACACTGCAGGACTGCAGCAAGCTAATTTAATAGTTCACTGCTACCAAAAGGAAGGTCCTGCTCCCCCCACATCTTTCTTCCCTCTCTGTTTCTGGCCTTATGCTGCCATTGCTTCACTTGAATTAGCACCAGTGTTTCTGGACCCCTCTGGAAACTGATTTAGAATCATAGAATCGTCTAGGTTGGAAGGGACCTTTAAGATCATTGAGTCCAGCCATCAACCTAACACTGCCAAAACCGCCACTAAACCATGTCCCTAAGGTCAACGTCTACCCGTCTTTTAAATACCTCCAGGGATGGCGACTCCACCACTTCCCTGGGCAGCCTGTTCCAATGCTTGACAAGCTTTTCAGTGAAGAAATGTTTCCTAATATCCAATCTAAACCTCCCCTGGCGTAACTTGAGGCCATTTCCTCTTGTCCTATCCCTTGTTACTTGAGAGAAGAGATCAGCCCACACCTCTTAATTAATTTAGCTAATGAAAAGGGCAGAACATTAACGCAGACAAAACACATAGGTACTTTGCTGGTTTAGTGAGTTAAATAGGCTTCAGGTATGGTGTATATGTTGGAGACTGCCCAAAAGAGGGTGCTGGGCCATGTAGCTGGGAGCCAGGGATTGAGGAGGGAAGAGCAGTGGTTGGAGAGGGGGGTGGCAGCAAGTTGCTAGCTCAGTTCAGCGGTGTGTGAAACCCCACTCAGGTGCTATCATCCTCAGGGTAGTACCTTTTAATTTCTGAGAAAATAACAGGCTGTTGCAGTCACTGAAGTCAATAATTAAAAGGTATAGGAAGTCTGATAGAGAGAAAGACTTGGGCTTCATGACTTAAGAAAACAGCTTTTTCAGACAACGTGGCCTCTTAATGAAACCTGGTACTGTGCTGATAAATGCCTTCAGTCACGAGTATCTAAAGTTAGTACTCTATATCTTATCTAGATAAAAATGTCCTGGTTTGCAGAGGTATTTAATACACCCAGCTCTTGTGTATTGTGGTAAATATACCTGGAGAACCTCGCTATGCCTCTATCACTGGAGCCAGTGTGTGTGCGTGTCTGAGAGCAGTGGGAACAAAGGATTAGCGTGTGCAGCACAATGCCTCTGTTGTACAGTCTGCTCTTTATGCTGTTACCTCTTCTTCCAGCGTGGGTTGGCAGCAACAGGAGATTATAATCCAGTGGTTGCCATTTGGTGAATGTAAAATGAGTTATCGTTGTTGTTTTATTTGCAGTGCAAAATCACCCTTGGCACTAGAGATAGTGTCCGTGTTACTGACCATTTGGGTAGAGAAGCCAAAGGAGGAATAGACAAGAAAACTGAACAATTATTTTTTTTTCTCACACTAACCTGCTCTGTAACCTGTTCATTTTAAGAAAGTGTGAGGCAAGCTTGTGTTTCTGCTTCTACTGCTGGTCAAGCTACTCAGATTCTATCTACTCCATTAGATCTTTCGCTCCAGTTTCTTCTATGATCTCTGATTTCACTGTGTATTTTAAAAAAATGGTTTCATTTACAGTCAGAGATGACTTAATTGAGCCTGCCTATGAATATGTCACATGATGCCTTAATGGTGTACACAGAGTACAGTAAACATCTGAGGACTGATTGCTGCTAAGAACAAAACTAACCCAAAGTGGCTTTAAAAATCACGCTTAAGAGTGCTGTTGGTTTTGAATACCATAATGACATATTGTCTTACTGTCTGAGGTTCCTCCACAGAGGCTCATGTTGTGAGAGAAATATTTATTTCTTCTGTATGAATTAAACATATGACAGCTATTTCATGTATCACTTATAAGTCGTTAATTCTTCATGAGACACTATCTGGGATTTACAACAAAGTGCTGCTAAGCCTGCTAGTTTTCAACTTCAGAAATCACGGATGAGTGCTGCCCTTCCCTTGAAGTGAAGCTCTGACTGTACCCTGAGGAATAAGAAGCAAAAAATGGGGTGCACTAAATGTCCAATTGTCCTACAGATTTATTTGGCAATAAACTAGATGTCACTGAAGTGCTAATTCAGTAAGGTACCTAAGTATGGATGTAGGCTTATCCATATGAGTAATGTTATTGAAGTCAACGAGGGCTACTCATGTTCTTAAAATTGTGTGTGGTTTGGGACCAGAGTATGTAGTATCTCTCCTTTCATCCATATTTTGCATAAATTTCTAAATATTTTCCAGTATGCTCTGCTTTCTGATTTCCATTGTCATGTTGCTTTGTGTTGTTATAATGATCTTGCTTTTATCCTGAACCAAACCAAACTGCTTTACAAATGAAACTATATATAGGGTCTGTAGTAGCTTCTTCTGCAAGGAAATAGTATTCGATAGCATACAAAAATTCCTTGCAGCAGCTACAGTGATAGGAAGCAAGGAGTACAATTTCCAGTTGAAACAGCAGGAAAGATTTAGGTAGGCAAAATATAATTATACAAAATGGGACAAGAATTTGCCTTGCCATCTGTTTCTTACCCTTAGGAGATAAATAACAAAATTGCAGGATGGAAGTTTGAAAGCTACAGAATTAGCCTATAAATCTACAGGATTGCTTGCAATATTTGTTATAGTGACTTCTCTCTTTATTTTCACTTCAGAAATCTCTAAATCCCAGAATGATATGGCTGACAGAAGTCTCCTATCCACAGATTATGGGCAGAACATGGAAAGAAGGAGGCAAAGAAGGAGCCAGTCTGACACTGCCATCAACATAACAAGCAGGGTATCCATATTATTATACACAGTCTCTAACTGTAAGGGCTGTTTCAGGAATGGAATATATTTGTAAGAATAATGATTTACACAGTGTCATTTTATTTTTATGAGTAGGGCTTAGCTGACATTCACTGACTATGGCCAGAACTCTTCACAAGATTTTTGACTGAGTCTGCACACTTGATCTCAGCCCAGAGCTGAAATGTTAGGCTGAGATTTTACAAAGACCCTCACATAGGGAGGGAGAGGTTGGGTTGTTCTGCTCCCAGATGCTCACAGACTCTCTTGAGGCTGATTCATATCTGCTCTGTGTGATTGTTGGGCTGCAGGGAGATGTTCTGTCTGTTGTCTTCCTCCTGCCCCTCTTGCTGCTGAACAGAAGCAAGCTATGGCCATGCAAAACCCATCCTAACACTTTCTGAGCATCTTTAATTTGGCAAGGAGAAAATGTTGACTGCTGTTAGTTGTTGGGCAACTTCCCTTTCCTTTTGTTTTGGTTACAGTCTCTAGCTTTCGGTGTTTTCCTGAGAAGGTTGAGAAAAATCCAGTCATCTGTTTTTCCACAAATTGTGCAGGGCTGGAGGTGATGTCACACATCTGCTTTAAAGTTACACTGAAGATTTTCTTTTGCATACTTTCACCTCTCAAGTGACTGAACTTTGTCCATGCTCGATTTTCTACATAGTGGGTACTTACTTAATCACCTTGTTCATCTGAATGAGGTAAATGCTGCCTGCTAAGTGCATGAATTAATGCTGAGAAAAGCTTTTGCTTTGGGCCAAACCTCATGGCTAATATTATGCACAGCTCCCTTGGTGCACACTTTTCACTTTCCTCTGAAGTGTTAGGTGGTGATAAATGGAAGAGACAGGATGTCAGACCACATGGACGAGTGGTTTGAATTGGCCCAGCAAAGTCTGGGAGCTCTGCAAAATTAGTTCTGGTATTTTTGTATGCAACTATTCTATAAACAAAATTGGCAACAATTATTAACTACCTGAGTGCTGCTTTCATTGTGGCAAGCCACACTTGAGTGTTACTTTATTCCACTGGCAGAGCACTGCTCTTTTAATGCATTGAAAAACATCAGAGTTGGAGATGATACAAACTTAAACTCTGCTTCATTGCATGCTGATCACACACAGCCTGTCACATTTAAAAGACAGATACGGATTCTTTGACTTGAGAAATGTATTAGTGGGAGATTCCAAATTATTTGTGTGGGCTTTTAATTGCCCATTTAAAGATTTAGGACTTAATTTATGTTCACCCTTTTCATTACAGATTTTGAAAGATAGATTTCAATATTGTCTGTGGGTCAGAGCACTGTTTCTCTGAGTCAGGGAGCTTTTGTTTCATTCAAACTAGTTAGACTATATGTAAGCCAGAATTTTAGTTTTTCTAGAATTACTGTTGATCTTTTTTTTCTTGTGAATGTCATGTTTGCCATTTAGGTTTTTTTAATATTGAAGGAAATCTTACTTGTCTATCCCTGCACTTATATATGATGGCTTTTTGTACCTTTACTGTGATTTTTAAAATTATTTTTCATCTTGGTCAATAGCACTATTGCATTATTCTTCCATTTATTTTTCTCTTTTCCATTTTTGTTTTCCTTTAATAAGGGTAGCTGTTCACATCTTTACTAGAACTATGACTTAAGTTTAGGGACAAAACCTGTTTTAAATTACACTTACAAAACAATTAATTACTCAAATGTGTAACAAAATATGATGTAGAAATCTTACTTGTGATTTCCACCCCAGAAAGAACTTTCATTTTCAGAGGATGAATCCAAACAGTATTTTTTCCCCCTAGAAAGTGAGCATTTTCCTCCTAGGAATGACTGGGAAATAATAGCTGTAACTCTGCCATTTTGAAGGTATAGGGTATAAGACTGGGGTACCACTTCAGTCTCAAGAGCATTGTCTGTTTTTTAAGTAAGTTTTCCAAATTTGTGATATGTTTGGAGCTTGATTCCTTCAGATTAAAGGTGAAAGAGATTGTGTTTAACTTCAGTAATAGTGAAAAAAACAATCCAATGGCAAGAACTACCAGCCAGTGTAAAATCTGGATTTAGGAAGCTAATTGAATAGTGTTTCCTAGGGCCTCTCATCATCAAAATCTCTAAGTTCGTTAAAGGAACTGCAGTTATACCTGCCTCACTGGGGGAACAAGCAGACACATGCAGGCTTTGGAAGCTGTTTGTGGTGCATCGGTGGCTGTGGGTTACCCCTCCTGTGACAGCGGATGCATGCTGCTGCAGACGTTAGAGCTGGGCTAGGTGGGAGTCTTGCTTATGTGAACTGATACTAAGTTTAGCACTGGTAGTTATGTTGCTTTGTCAACCACTTAAGTTCGGGTTAACACAATAGAGAAGTCTTTCTGATCTAAGTAGAAGCTAAAATTCAGTGTGTAGTAGGTTGTTTTGGTTAGGAAGTGAAGTTGATGGTGTTTCAGGTTTTTATAAAGCAGAAGACAATTCCTCTGATGAGAAATATGATGGTTTGGTCTTGGTTGGGGTTTTTTTGAGACTATGTTCTGAATGCATTTTCTGTCTGTTTCCTTCTCACAAGAGGACTTAATGAATTCTTACATCTGTTCTTAAGGTAGGGCGGGTATTACACATAACAATTTCTACATGCTATAATACCAGCATACTGGTTTGGATTTTGAACATCAGTTTTTTTCAGACGTAATCTCAATAAATCATTTCCTCTGTTGTCCTCATTCTTTAGCGTTTTGTGCTGATAGTACAGGAGGGGTTCCCAGGTTTGTTAAATATATATATTATCTGTTTCTTTTATGCAAATAAGTCCCTATCCTTTTTATTGATTCAGTCGCACTATATTCTTTCTAGTTTTTCAGGTAATCCATGTTATACAATTTTTTAAAAGAAATTATTTTCTTAGATCCTACCCACATAAAATTTCTTACCTTACTCTTTTCCTGCCCATTTAATGGTGAACGTACTTTTCAGAGATTGTATTATCCAGGGGTAGTGGTGTGCCAGAATGAGCTAAAATCTATTTTCAGCATATTTCTAGATATATGTATTAGTCTTTTGACACTTGATTCTATTAACTGTTGTTATCGGTAACAGAGGTGGCTGAAGATAGATCTCAGAGAGTTTTGGTACTATACATATATTTTTTCCAAAAATTATCAGGGTTTTCATGGGAAGATTGGAAAGGTGAATGGACTTAGTCAAAGCAAAGTCAAGAACGCCTCAGAAATTTAAACATTTTCTATAATCAAAGCTAAACAAGAACTTACGAGTCTGTTTCTGTTTTGAAGTCTCTTTCAACCTATATTTATTCTTGCATGGGTAGACATGAGTAGGTGTCATGTCTATTGCAAAACACTATTTTTAATTTTTTTAATTTCCTGGAGGCAAGATTATTTTTTTTCTTGCAAAATTACTGTTTTGCTAAGGCTAATAAGGCCTTTTATTAGTATATTGCTACTTTTGGTGTGTTATTAGTAGACTGTTTTTAGTAATTGCTATGGTAATAATCCTTAGATTATGTGATGATATGTTGATTTTAGAAAATTACAAATATGATGAACGTACTACTAGCTGGTATGAGAGACTTGTAAATCAACATTTAAATTGAGTTACTACATTGTTTTAGAAAGTGTGCCACCTGCGTGACATTGATCAGAGTGCATTGTATTTACTGAATCTTCTTCTGATATGAAAGAATTGGGGACATTTTTCTTAAATTAAAAAAAATTACTTGCTGAATTTCTTACAGCTTAAAAGTACACCCAGCCTTCAACAGCTCATCACTGGTGCCCAAAATGACAGTGAAACTCTGACCCAAAGGAACTGCAAAGAGGAAGAAGACATAACAACCAGTCCCACAAGTGATGCAGTTTTCTGTGATGGCAAAAAACATGTAAGTTGAAGGGGGAAGGACATCAGAACAGGTGCCTAATGGAGACAGATATAAAAGCTAAGATCTTGTGCAAAATGTTGGTGTATTTTGGATTATACTACAAAATGGATGAAGAATTTTACTTGAGTTTGCATCTGATTAAAGACTGTCTGCCTTTGGCACGGTCCTCATAGTAATACTGTGTACTTTTTGCAGCTTAAGCCCAATCAAGTTAATAATGGATAATTGATAGATGAATATATCCATTAATAATGAATAATTGATAGATCAGCTTTCTCTGAATTTTGGAAATGCAACTAACATTCTTCCCATTTTATATTAGGGTTGGTGTTGCGGACATGGTTCTTTCTAACCTAGTAGCCAGCTTTTTCTCTTAAAACTTCATTTAACTGAAGGGTTTTGTTATTCTGCGAGAACTGTGGTAATGGAAATGTCAGTGGAAATTCAAATGTCAGAATGTCAGTGAATGAAGAGGAAGCTGACAGTGATGGAAGCCAGGGGAGCAGTTCATAGGTTTAGGGGATGGCGTTGAATCATCCTCTGATGGATGGCATTTTGAATACTGCAAATGAGAGAGAAGGAAGCCAGGTATAAATGAACTCAGTACATGCTTTAAAGTCTCTATGATTAACTGTGGAAGCTAATTTCTCTGCATCAGTGTTGAGGCTAAGCAGGGTGAAGTATCCAAAGAATACGTGACTGATATTGTACAGAAGGGAACTAAAATGTCTTTTAGGGAATCAAAATTAAACCAGCCTGTTTACTTTGCAGAGGAGTAAAAACACACACAAGGACCGTGGCGCTCTCTCATAGTTTACTGCACTGGGGAGTCTGAGGTGTTAAACTGACAAATGGATAACAGTTTTGGATGACATTTGTAATTCTAATGATGACTCTTTGAACTGGGCTATAGACAGCCTAGGCTTAAAAGTGAAATATTTTCTACTGCCTTATAAAGGGGAAGGTCAAGTTCCATTAAACTTCCCTTTATGGGTAAGTGTTGGATGTTGATTACCACTCCATGAAAATGTATCTTCCAAAGTATCAGGTGGCATTGCTTCCAGTCATGCCACCAGGAGTGCAATACATGAAGTCATTGCTAAATCCCTCTTCATTGAACCAAAAGGATAATGATTTTTACATTGAATGTATGTGACTCCTGATCAGGTGGGAGACATATGTAGTGCTTATTCAGTCCAAACATCATTAATCAGAACACCTATCCAGCCTCTCTAAATAAATAGGAGGTTATGTGGAATAAATGTTAGGGACTTTTGCAGAACTTTTTTTTTAGGACGTATGAGCTAAGACAAAAATCTATTTGCATTCCTTTGTCATGAAGAATTTTGGTGGAAAATAAGTGTTTTCTGGTCAGATGAATAAAAGTGTGTCAGTGAGTGAAAGAGCAGAGCTGAACAAAGCTGCAAGGGAGATTGATTACACTGATAACATCTTGTGAAGGGAGCAAGATTACATGCAACAAACATCAGGTCAAAACAGTCCTAACACCTCTTGTGACTTCCTTAATAAGCACCTGACCCTTCTTTTGTCAAGTTTGTACATGACTGAGATCTTATAAGACGGAGGAGATAACTTCTTTAATTTAATTAAGCTGTTGGTGTCAATTTTAAAATGAATATTTGGCAAGCTGCACAAAAGAAGAAGAGCATCTGTGTGGAAGAGAGATATGATCTTATAAACACTACTCTGCACTCCTAGCTGCTGGGTTGTGCAATGCAGAACTCCTTGGTTAACCAGTCCTGTGTGGGTTGGTGTTTATTTTCAGAGGGAGGAATGATCTAACACAGATACTTTAGCAATCTAGGACAGTGTTGCTGTGAGATTAATCACAACAACAATTGTGTCTTCGTGACACATGCTATGTAAAAAGTTTCTAGGGCTCACCTTAGAAAATATCATTCTAAGTGAATGGAGACCAAACTGTTTTGATTGAGTTGATAATTTGTTACAGTGAAGGCTAGATACCACCATAGAGTTACCTGTTTGTGCTGGGCCTTCATTGCAGTTTCATGGCCTTTGTAAATGCTGGACTCAAATGTTGTTTATGTATGTGGATGGGCAGCATCCAGACCTCTGCCCCGTAGGCAAAGGTAGATGAAAGGACAACAAAGTGGCTGAGGTGAGCTACGAAACATCTTTATGCACCAACATATGACAACTAGATGTCTTTGTATTTTAATCTTTTCTGAATCTTCTCTGCTGCAGTATGGAGTATGTAATTTTTATATGGAATTAGGGGATCTTGTAGAATATTTACTGAATGTGCAAGGCCACTTTCGTTTCCTTTAATACACGATAGAACCTGACGTCACAGCAGGGTACCCTACTATGAACTATGTATTAAATGCAGTCCAGTTTGATGTTTTTTATGTTCTTAGATTTCAGAGGTTTTTTCACTCTCTTCCTTTCAGGCACTTATCCCATTTTATCATGGGAAGACCCATAGCTACAATTTCTAGATCTAGAAGTTACCTAAGAAAACATTCTTAGCCTAGAGAGCTTACTGAATAGAAAAAGGCAATGCAGTAGAATTGCAATTACAGTCATCATTTTGGGGGCTGTTACAGAAACAACAGAATGTTTTATACAGGTTACCTTAAATCTTTGTGATTTGCAGTAGCTCTACAGTCATGTCTGTAAAGATACTGACCTTTGAGGGAAATAAATGTTTTGTCCTGTTTGATCTGAAGCTACTTTTCCCAAACATTTGTCTTTTCTTAGGGGAGTTTGTATAGCCTTAACAGCACTTGCACAGAGTCTGGCAATTTTGGCAAGGCTAACATCACAGGAGAAATAGAGTTTGCCATAAGATACATCTTCAAAGCTTGCATCTTAGAAATTTGCATCAAGGGATGCAAGAACCTGGCTTATGGAGAGGAGAAGAAGAAAAAGTGTAACCCGTAAGTATTTTGCAGAGGACAAAAAAAAAGGAAAATACTCTGTTTTTAAGATACTTATGTACGTTGTGATTGAAGTTGATGATGGTATGCCATATTAGCACTTTCAGAACATCCAACATACATACCAGCCCTTTTTACATACGCACACTGCAAGACAAATAGGTTTCATACCAGCGCTTATTCTGTCTGACCATTTTCTGCTGGTGACCATTTCTTTCCCTGCCTGTGACCAGGCAGATGGGTATCTTTGTTGCTGGTGAGCACCTCTGGATCTCAAGAATAGCTGTTCACATTTTAGCTCTTAAGTTGTGCCTGCAAAATTAATACATAAGTGGCTAAAGCATGTGATGTCGTGTTCCTAATTCGTCTACTGGCTCACTGTGGATCACTGGGTGATTGCTGTACTACTACTGTGCTTCCATCTTCTGTAATAAGAATAGAAATTCCAGATACTGCAATATGTTTTAAAATCTAGAGCTGTTTAATAATTATGTGTTATTGTAAGAGGAAGAAATACATACTTCTGTGGATAAAATATGCCATAGAAATGTTCGGTTGGATAGTTAGACCTTGGTGATTTGTCTGTTTATGATTAAATGATCCTCTCTGACCGTGCAGCAACCATTCATAGAAAATCACCAGGCAGAATACCTAACTACCTGTTCTTGCCCCTGCTGTCGCGCCATGTTTGAGCACTCGAGTGACCACACTGGAATTGTGGAGTTGCAGTCACCATCACCCAGAAGGAATATGGCTTTCGTGCATCATGCAGAGGATGTGCATAAAGATGAGTTGGGTCATGGAAGAGCTTTGCTGGAACAGCAGCTTGTGAAGCAGGGCAGTTTGGGAGCACTTCAGAAGTGGGTCAAGGTTCTTTAAGTCCCAGTAATTAAGCCAGGCAGGCAGGTGCAGGGAGTCTGAAAGTCAATGTGGGAAGTGCTGTGGAGTGAATATTATGTTCTCTATTGGTATATATTTATATATTTCTATTGGTTTCTAAGCCAACAGAAGAAGTACAGTCAGTGTACTCACTTAATGCGCTTGCTGAAAAGTAGACTTTTAACTGCTGTTTAAAACCTGTGGTATTAGTTAGCTTGTTGACTGGTTTGAGGTCTGACTGGCTACTTTGTAATTAAATTGATCTGGGGTGATAGAGTAAGAGGCTAAAACTTCTAGTACCTGAATATTTTAAAAAGATATGGATAAATTTGGAAAGAATAGGGAAGATGTTTAAGTTCTGCACTGATGATATCAGGTACAGCTGATTTTATTTACCCAGTAAGTCAATCAAGAGGCTGTTTTAAAACTGGTTTAAATCATAATATCTGAAATAAATACAACACATACCATTTAAAAATGTTTAGTATTATGTTGACAATCACTCCTTTCCCTGCTAAGCTGTAAGCCAGCACTCTCTTTGCTAATACTCTTTGCCATAACAGAAATATAGCTCACTGAACTCATATTAAGAGAAATATTTAAGTATTAACATTCACATGACCTACATATGAGAAACTGTAGGTAGGAGTCATTGGTGCTTGATATTGGTCCAACTCAGCTTCTAGAATTTTTTTTTACTGATTTTCTTAGGATCATTGTTAGAGCAATTTTGAGCACTTTAGACATTCTCCCACTTTCACTCTAGTGGGTATTATAGCAATTAGAATTCGTAAGAATTATGAATTATGTATTATTTGTATGATTAGACCTTTTTTTGCTACATGGTAATTTGTGTTGTAAAGATGAGATATTTTCTTCATGAACAAGCAGCAATGATCCTAACTTTGATTGAGTTGATTTTTTTTTTTTTTGAGTACATAATATGCTGGTTTTTTCCATCCTAAAACTGTCACTACAACTGACAAGGTGACTTCCTTGGTGGCTATTTTACCAGAGGCCAAGAGTATGAAAACAAAATATTCCAATTCAGATCCTAATCCTTTCCCAATTAGAACAGAATTGAAACACATTAGTTGAATTCTATAGAGGGATCTTTATAGTCTGTCTGCTTTTATTGAGAAAGGGTATAAATCACAATCTTTCTTTTTATTCCTTGGAAAATCAGGAAGTCAATAAAATTGTTTAAGAATTAAGAAAAAACTCTTCTTATCTAATTGATTTTTCCTTTTAGTTTGGTTCTCCCCCCCCCAACACTTTCCATATATCCTTCTCTTTATCTACAAGGTATGTTAAGGTTTATTTACTTCCTGATAAATCTCCTCGGAGTAAGCGGAAGACAGCTGTCAAAAAGAGCACAGTGGATCCAGAATTCAATGAATCTTTGAAGGTACCGTTTTCAATAATGTGTCGCTAAGTGTGCTTTTCCATGGTAATGCCTCTTTTTGTAATGTACAATCCTGCAAGTTCAGAATCATCCCGATGGGGGCAAATCTAGGAGTCACTGACAACAGTAATTAAAAAAAAGATATGTTTTTCAGTCCAAATAAGAGAAAATGCTTTTGGAATTACAGTAGTAAATTGCAAACCATCAGAAGAGTCTGGCTTTGTCCATGAAAATGCTTTTAATGAATTCCAGTGTTGTTCTGATTACCCTGTGGCAAAAGCAAAGTGTCTTCCATAGACACTATTTTTTTACATTTAGAGCAGTTAGTATTTTACACAAGTATTCCTTTCAACTGATATCCCTTTTGTCAGTGCCACCTGGGAGCATCTCTCTGCAGTCAGCTAGACGCTAACTGAATTCCACCACCTCTAAAATGTTGTCTGCTTCCTTTTCCCTGTGCAGCTGATGCCAGGCAATCTTCGTAGTTCAATTTCGAACATTAATAAACCCACCAGAGAACAGTAGTTATGATTTTAATTCCTTAATGCCTTGCAATATTACTTCTTGCATCCCTGTAAGAACTGTGTGTAGAAAATAGGAGCCATTATTATCACTTCACAGACACTTAATGAAATGTGAAGCTGAAGCTGAGTACTGTCAGCTGGGAGAGGTTGGATTAGTTTGGTTGTTCCAAGCTCCAGTTTTGTACTTGGATCACTACAAACCCATCTTTGTGTGCATCAGCAAGCTGCAGCGGCACATAAGATGACGAGCTCTTCAGTAATGTGTTGTCTTGGAAGACATATGAAACAAAGTTAATGGAGGGACAAACTTGTATTGTTGCTTCTTGAACTACAAAAAAGTTTCAGTGTTACCCCCATCTCTTGGTGTGTATGAACGTCAAAAATTGGTAGCATGTGAAAAAGGCAAAATGTTTGAGAAGACCATTGCTAAAATTTGATAACAACAAAAAAAGATGTATGTAATGCTCATATATCCCAAAGCCTGTATATGGGAGAAAAAAGAGCCTGAAGTTGGAATAACTGGTCCTAATTTTATAGTTCCTTTTCAATGCCAGTGCCATGCAGAACTGATAAAAGGAGAGTGAGAGCCATGCCTCAGTTGGCTGCATGAACCCCAAAGGTAATTTAGTTAGAAAACTTCTAAAGTAGTTTAATTATTACTTCATCCAGAGTAGCCGAAATGGTCAAAAGAGCATAGTGCTAGTGCAGGTAAACTGCATCGTGACACTGAGATCCAACTCAGTGGGATTCAGCTGCAAATTAAGGCACCTGCATTTAGGCAGCTGCACATGTGAGAGGTGTGTAAGTGCTCTTGGGAATCACTGGGGGTGATTTGTCCTAAAGCCTATGCCCAGCTCATCATTCAGCAGCCCAAATGTGGGTAGCAATGCCCTCGTCCATGCCATCGCCTCCATTTTTCAGTCCAGGTGGGTGCAGGTCACCTGTAGGCTGGGTATCACATCTACCAGTCTCACACGGGTATATTAGATACCCAGCAATGTCTGAAAGGGCTCTAACTATGTTTCAGGAGTGGATCAGGGCTTTAATTAGTGGTCAGCTGAATTACTTCCTTCCCACTACTGGCTGCATTGAGTAGATGTCTACTGACCAGAGTGGAAATTTTAGCACCTTCATTACGTGTCTTAATCTTGAACTGACCTCCAGAGCAGCCAAATTCTGCTGGGAGTGTAAAACAAAAATATATAAAAAAAACAAACCAAACCAAACCAAAACAGAAAAAATGGTCAAGAAGTATTTGAACTTCTGAATCAATAATCAAAATCTTCAGCAAGGCAGGCCAAGGTATTCCTGGAATGTTGTTTCATATTTGGGTGAGCATTACTTAGCATTTAAGTAGTGGGGTAATATGGAAGTCGCAAAGCACATTCAGACAACATGGTTCTGTCTGCATCCGGATGCCTTCAGCCATGCAGCTGGCCTTCCTTTGAGCAGGTTATGAGCACGGGCCTGCATTCATCCTGTGTATCGCTTTGTAAATGCTGTTTATCTTTCTAGTACAAGATTGAACACTCACAGCTGGGAAGTCGGCAGCTTCAGATATCTGTGTGGCATGCAGGAGCACTCAAATACAGGGTGTTTTTGGGGGAAGTGGTGATTCCACTGGCAGCATGGAATTTTGAAGATAACTCGATGCAGTTGTTCAACTGGTACCAGCTCAAACCCAAGGTGATTCTTAGCTTTTGTGCTTGGTTGTACCTTAAGAGCAGGATGTAGTGGAAGCTATGAAAAAGATTACCCTTCTGAGGTCATTGAGGGAAAATGCTGTCAACCCAGTCCCCATGTCAACCCATGTTACAAATATGAACAAGCTGTGAGAATGACATGCAATAGAATAGTTGTAGTAATGCAGATTTCTGTATGTTCCTTTCTTCAGCTTGAAAAGCCTGAAGAAGATCTTATCCAGTACAGCGGTGAACTCCTTGTGTCTGCAAGACTGTCAGTACCAGCCCAGTATAAAAATTTCCAGTTTGAAGGTATAAAACATTTCGGTATACATGAATCCCTTGGCTAGAAAAGAATTGAGATCAATGAAGGGCTGACAATGTGTCCATATAATATTCCTGTATGACACTGATAACAGCTACTGCACATGGTGGTTTGTGGTGTATTGTATTTTAAATTAATTAACATCCAAACTTTTGCCAACTTCACCTTTTTGTTCTTTTTAACGCCAACAAAAGCCGCACATTAGAATGGCAGCAGTATGATGCATCCAGCTGTTTGGCTGGCATCCAGCTGTTTGGCTGGCGAGCTTGTGCCTGTCGTGATGTTGCCGGTAGACCTTATTCTGGAGGTGATGTGGCATTTTTACTGCCCAAGGTAGAGACTGCCAGTTTAGGGAAAAGGTGTCAGGCAAATGGCTGCAAGGGTACCAGACCAGCACCCTCGGCTTCTTCCAGTGGTCTCATTTTAGAGAGGTGGTTTCACTTGGGAGATGTTATGTTCAAAATGTAGTGTCAGGATTCAGTTTTTGGTAATGAAAGACTTGTAAGGTACATTAAGTATTGCCGTAGTGTGTCTGAGCAAGCACCTGCTGGTGGAGTAAAATAAACACTTGGGGAGGGCAGGGTTAGACAAGCTCGTTTTCCTTAACTCCCTAGATCACAGGGAGGTATGCAGACACTCAGAGCTCTAGTAGCGCTCTCTGTGTTGAGGATCATAGCAACAGGTAGAGACCAAGGGAAAGACCAAGGGAAAGATCTAACTAGCTGTTACATTAATCTTGTTCCCTTTTCTTTTCCGGGTGACCCCAAAGTTATCCGCTTGCTTTCTTCCATTTTTCCTCTCTATGCGTGCCCGGGTACTGGGTCTCTGCTCTGTAACCAGAGCTGTAACAGAGGAGTGGTATGACGCTGTGGGTTTGGCTGTTGCTCCTGCTTCTGGCTTTGTTTCAGAGAAACCCTCCTGTGGGTACTGCCTTGTGTTTACTTTTCACAAACACAACAGAAAGCTCCATGTTTGGAACAGAAATCACAAAGCAACCTGCTACTCATTGCTTGGGTTTTTTTTGTGTGTGAATCATACACTGTACAAGCAGGTTAAAATCTTTCAAATGAACCTCGTACAGCACTAGGAGTCCTTTCGGAGTAGTACTGCTTAGTCATTTTCCTACTTGGTTGTAGCAGCATCTTAGTGCTAGCAGCTGGACTAACTGGTTATTTAATGTCATAAATGCTCCTGTTTCAGGAAAAAAAGACCAAGGAGTTCCTAAATGCCAGCTTCAGCTTATGGTATTTGGGGCCAAGAACTTGCCGGTGCTGAGATCTGCTGGAATGCTGAACTCATTCGTTAAAGGGTATGTATGAGACCTAACACTTCAAATAGAAAATGTCACACACATTCTGTGCAAAGGTACGTATTAACATGTTCTCAGCAGGAGACCGGCATGTGAAAGTGGCATTGTCCACACTCTGACCCAGACTTCCTTGCAATGGTGACATTTGGGTGTTCGCACAACAGCAGCACTCAGCAGGGCGGTGATGGGTCCTACCTGCTCTTTGGGTCCTGAATGAACTTCAGAACCTACCGGTGTTATTAAAATTTAGAGTTCACTAGTTTAAATATCTGCTTTTAGATATTAGGAGAGGAAAAAAAAAAGTGTAAACCAAGAGGGTATTTTTATTCCCATTTTTGGCTGTGCCGTTGCAAAATTAAGTATAGCTTTGGATACACTGAAAAGGAAACTTTTATCCTCTTCATTCTAGACATTTTAAAAGCAGAGTGACTGAGTTTTTCTTCAGTGCGCTGAGTAGCTTGTATGTGGGCTCATTTTACTTTCTTACTGTCAGGCATCAGGTGCCCCTGGAGGTATGATAGTGGGATACACTTACAACACCTCATAAAAGCCATTTCACCTGCTGTGGCACCTATCTTCAGTGAAATGGGTCAGCATTTTAGCTACTGAAAGGCAGGTTTCAGGCAGTATTGGATAACAGAACAGGGAGTAAATACTCCCTCAGCAGTCAGTGACAGCAAAGGAAAAGCAGAGCAGAAAGGCCTATTGCCCCGCACCCACACTGAAGGCAGACAGGAAAAGGAGCAAGTCCCAAGACATACACTGGCGCCATATTCTACCTTGCGCTTAAGCTGAACTTTTTTGCTATTTAAGGCAACCCAAAGGGCCCTAGCTGATTATTGCAAATGTTCCATTTTCTGGTTAAGAACTCAGTAACCTTGCTGAACTCTCATTGTTTTTGGGAAGTTGTCTTATCCTTCCAGACCAAACAGAGGTAAAGCGAAAATCTCCTGTCCTGAAGAAAGAAGCCTGTCCCCAGTGGAAACACTTGTTTGTCTTTGATGGTGTTACCCCAGCTCAGCTACAGCAATCATGTCTACACTTGACTGTCTGGGACCAGTCAGCTTTCAGCTCAAGCGATCAATTCCTTGGAGGAGCCAAGCTTGGTGCAAGTTCTTTATCACTAAAAATTGAAGGTAGTTTGGGGGAAAAAATATTTACACTGTGCTATTTATTACCTGCTGTCACGTACCTGCAAATACAGCCCTCAGCGCCTATCCAAAGCAACTTGCAATCTTAGGCTTTGATCCTGCAAGAACCGATGCATGTGTTTTAGTTCAGGTCTGCGCAGAAGCTCAAGGGTGGCAGGGGGAATTTTCAGGAAAGCCATTTGTTAGTGTGGCAACTTCTAGAGCAAGCCCTCTTTCTCAAGGATGAGCAACTCTCTGCTCACTGAGTAGGGCCTCTTTAACCAGTAATTGAGCAGGGAAGCGCTGCCCAGCAGTCTCTCACTCCTGTCTTCCCAGAGAATAAGTGCTTTGGTTTCAGTATTTGAGATGAAAGGATCAAAGACTGAGGCGCTGTCACTTCATTATGGTATCAACATGCACTTTAGAGGAGTATTATCACTAGTAATAATAAGTCAGTGCTGTGCAGGCTTCCTCATGAGCTTCTCTTGCTTGTCCTACCCAGCATTTTCCTTTCTGCTCGAGCAGGGATGACCTGATGCTGAGTGAAGACAAGTATCCAAGCCCTAAGCCTAGCAATGCATTAAAGTCACTGGAGACAAACGGAAGCAGGAGGCTTTGTGCCATTCTGCTCTTTGTAGTATGCACACTTGCTCCTCTGCTTTTAAGTCAAACAACCAAAACATTGTTCTTTGCTGCAGGATGTAAATAATGCTTCAAAAGCGTAACTACGGTTTATTGCAATTCCTGTCTTGGGAGGTACAGAACAGCTGAAATTGCTGTAGAACTGGGAAAAGCAGGTTTTTACGTAGTCAATTAGGCCAGAATTCAGGTAAGCGAAATGTAACCCTGTGACCTTTCCTTTTACTTTCTCACAGAGGAATCGTTTGGCTGTACAGACCTTGTTTCTCAGTCAGTGCTCCAATGGCAGGAAATGCTCCGCAACCCAAATGCATGGATGGACTTCACACTTGTACTGCATTCAAATAAGGAAAACTTTAAATCGTGAGAGATTACTGCACAGCAACTTTTCCTTCCCCATGTGTGACATTTAAATTCAGTTGTCACATACCTTTCAGGTCTGGGGAAAGGCACACGCAACAGCACCTACTCCAGCTTTTGGGGAATAGTTATGCATTTGAAAGCGTGTGATGTTCTGAAGGTTTTATTTCTCCAAAAGTTAAGACACGGTTATCTGTCTCTCTAGCTGCAATTTAAGGTTAGTATTGTTTCTTCAGGAGTGACAAATGCAGTTTGAAACACATTATGCTGACAAGGCAACAGTAGCCAGATGATGTGCAGTTTTCCATTTCTGGGCACAGCAGAACTGTAATTATTTAATTATAGATAGGAATACTTCTTAGAGAAAATAACTGTTACCTTAAGGAAATTATATGCTTTCACTCTGATCTGGATGTTTTATCCATGTTCAGAGAGAATTGAAAACTAGCTTACCTTTAACTGCTTGCTGCAGACGGGTGATGCTAACATCTCTGTGCTTCAGAATTATCTGCAGTGCCAGTATTACTTCACATGACCCTAAACAGCTCTGGCTTGTGGTCACATGCCTTCTAAATATGTGCTGTATCATTGTGCTTAAAATGAGGTAAATGTATAAGTTCTCCCTCGTTATGAGTGTGCGACAACAGCTAATAGAATAAGTGTGGTTGTAGGAAGTTCCTTGTTCTTATCAGCTGCCGATGTGAGTGTTAACAAGTCTGATCCATACAGTATACAGCACAGGACAAGAGTTTAGCCAAGGTTATCACTTATTCACGTGAACTGGTAGAAATGCAAGCTTAAGGCTCAACTACTGTGTCAGTGCACTTTGCCTCAGCTGTAGTGTTACAGTCGGCAGAAGCTTCACATACACAACTGTAACCAGTGCTGTTGCTATATACCACTTCCCTGGGACTCGGGTGAAGATGGTCATTAGAGCAAGCAGTCTCCTTTCTTCCTTTCCAGGTCAATGTGGCCATTAAGGACTTCAGAGTTAGAGTCGGGGATTCATAAGCTCAGGAACTAAAAGAGCAGTAGCACACCTTACACAGAATACACCCCACACAAGAAACACTTGACTCCAAGTCCTTTGTTACTTTGCAGATCTTTTATTTAGATGTTTGCTGCTGCAAATAAAAAAAAACACACAAGATTCAACTCAAGTATAAAGCAGCATAGATGTAAGTGGAAGAGAAGAGCTGACAATATACTGTATCTCACTTTCTAACAGATTTTCAAGGAAAGGGGGAGATTAGTGGGGAAGGAATGGTCACAGAAATGCTCTCCACTAGAGAGAATACAACTGTGATATAAACAAGCAGTCCCTTCATCTTTGGAGTCTGAAACTTTAAATCAAACATTTAAAAAAATTAGAAAATTTGTTAGAAAAATAGGTGCAGTAAAATTGTATATATTGGATCATGTGTACATAACAGTTTTAATTAAGTAAAAAAATGATCTTTACAAATAATGCTTTATAGCAAATAATCAGCAGCACTGTATCAGACTACAGTGTTGTTCAGGCATTTTTACAGATGCAAGTCTTATTAAATCTGAAAAGTAACAAAATATACAGAGCAAAACTATTTCCCTTTAAACTAGTATTGCAAACCACGCATTGCATGTTTTTTTTATATATATATATAAATACTACACTATAACTGATGAGTAATGAAGCTGGAATTCAAACACAGTAGTGTATTAGATTCCAACAAAGTATTTGCTTAGTTGTTACGTGAGGAGGGTATCAGTGTCCCTACGCCACACTTCTGAGCCATCACTGCAGAATTTCTCCAGTTGAGAACAGCAACCAGAAAAAGCCCAATTTCTACACAAAGTAGTTCTGAGGTGTTGTCAGTTCTTTTGAGTGCAGGGGGTGGGGTGGGGACCAAGACCAAGAGGAAAAAAACCCAGGGTGTAAAACCGCATGTGCACACACGTACACACATACATACAGGTACTTGCAGATCTCAAGTTCTACAACCCATCTTTTCAACTGTTCGACCTGTAACTAATAATGCAAAGACATATGGCACAATATTCACCCACAGTTGCTTATTTTTAGACCAAGCTGAATCCAGCACCTGCGCAGGACACGTACCTTCAGCTAGAAGCACAGCCTATTAAAATTTTTGTTGCTTAAAGAGAGATGTGACATAAGGCCTTTTGGCACTAAGCAAAGGCATGAGAAAGTTACCAAGATGAGTGGTATGATGAGTTTAACTATACCAGATTTAATAGAAGGTATGGAATAAAAGGGAGATTCAAACACCTCTGTGTTTACAGAACATTTGTTAAGCGTCATACAGTGACCCCTCCTCAGGGAAAAAAACAAACACATAACAAGAACCCCAAACAAGAACACAGCATCAAGATCTGCCTTTCCCACAGTCCTGCCTTCTTGTTATTTGTTATAAGCATCATTACATCGCCTCAAACTCATCAATTCTCTGCTTGGTGTTGCCTTGCCGGATCTGCCGCAGCGTCTTGTACTTGTCACGTCCCTGTCGCATGTTGTTTGAGTGGATAATATCATTGTGGGTCGTCTTATTTTCATCTCTAGCCTGGGCCAGCTCATCTGTCAGTGCCTGCAATATAAAGAATATTAAGTACAGATTAGACATGAGAAGCTTTCAGCTCATGACAGTAGTGTTCTTTGGTGAGAACTAAGAGTTGTTAGGTGACTGGACAGATCAGTGATGTGGATACAACATACACTTTCCATAAATGCTATAGATCATGTAAGTACCCTCAAAGCCTGAGCAATGAGAATAATCTTTGTATACCTTGTCTTTAATTCAAACTCCCTACAGGAACTGTAAACAAAGAGAAACTATCATGCTTTGTGTGCTTAACCAAATGGTTAAATGATCTGTTTTCCAGGAACTGATTTTTTCCATTACTCCCCCTCCTACAAACATTTTCTTACCCTCAGTTGCCTCTGTACACGTTCGTTCTTCTCTGCTTCAGTAATGCGTATCTCCTCGTTGCGGTCATTCCTGATCCCCTCGCTGGAGAACTCTGCGCTGTAGGCAGAGTACTCAGATCCCTCATCTTGCAAGTTATCTTGGACATGGTAGTTCACTGGCTCATAGACAGGTGGTGGGGGTGGCGGTGGAGCAGTCATTACCAGGTGTAGCTCCTCCTTTGTCTTCACCAGATCCTCCTGGGCTTCCTTGGCCTTTGGGAAAAGAGTGAAAAAATATTTTCATGCATTTCTTGCTTTAATCCAGCTTAATGAACACTTCAATGCTTATCTTCTCAGTTTTGTCAATCTACTATGAAAAGCAAGAAAGAAGGAATTAAATCTCTGCAGCAGACAGAAATCTGTTAGTCTTATGCAGAACATTTTTTTTTTTTTTTGCTAGTGCTGCTGTCATCATCCACTGTGTACTGTGCAGGGGATCTACACAAAGAATCTTCCAATAAAACATAGTCTAGAAAAAATAGTTCTGTGGGAAGCTACAGTCCTCTTCATCCTGTTCTCCATTTGAAGAGCTGTAGGTTGTGAATATGGGTTCTGCAGAGCAAGAACTTAGATTCCCAAGTTGGCATTTTTAATGCAATTACGCAGAAGGCAGTCAGCTTCCATGCTGCTTCAGTGGTTCTGCCCTCCCATGCGGCTGCAGCACTAGTTACAGGGCACTGGTAGCACTGCACACTCTGAGCCTTGCATGGTTTATTTTTGGGTTTATTGTGTCAAATTATTCAACTCTCCTGACCCAGGTACCAGGAAGCCACTGACAACAGCACACACTCCTGTTGCCTGCAGTGTGACTGCATTTGCAGTGTCTTCTCTGATGTAATGTTTTCAGACATGACATCATGGATTAAATGCATCATTTACACATGCATCCCTTCCCCTCCGTGGCTCCAAAACAATGAGCACATTTTTAGGTTTTATACAGGCTTCCACCTTGAATTTTGACTGAAGGCTTGTTGGAAGAAAGGCGTTTTGCAAGCATATTGCACATTCATCACAAGTCTGCCCTGCTCTGCTGGTGTACAGGTGTTTGTCTTTGCATGTTTAGAGACGTCATACCAGGCTAAGCCCTGTGGTATGCTCTGCTCAAGCGTAGAATTTCAGAGCAACTTTGTGAAGATACTCACTCTGATTTGCCACTCTTCAACCTCACTCTCTTTACGCCTCCTTGCCTCCTCAAGAAGTGCGATCTTGGCTGTATACTCAGCAAGCTCTGTAGCCTGTTGAATAATAAAACTGGAATTATAAGGACTCTCAAAAAAAAAAAAAAACCAACCCCCAAAACCAAACACAAAACCAAAATGCTGTTGACTAAGAAAAGACCCGAGTGTTACACTCCACTGTAATAAAGACTGAATAGGAAATTAAGAGCAAAAAGTAGATCGCTTATGATAGAAACTAGTGCCCTAACGATACTATCACATGGTCTAGTACTTCACTGCACTATGTTTTTTCCTGGAGAACAAGGCTTTGCCTTACTCAAAGGGTACAGTAACATGCCTGTATATCTTCTCCTCAAAATGACTGGATCTTACCAGCTGTTCCTGGTTCTTCATCTGGTCCATAGTTTGTCTCTCCAGCTCTTCCTTGGCCTGCAGAGCAGCCAAACGATCTGCTTCCAAGCGTTCTGCTTCCTCCTGGGCTCGTCTCCTTTCCTCCTCCAGCTGAATGGCTCTTTGGATCTGATCCGAGAGCTCTGGAAAAAGACAGATCAATGCAGTTAATCCACAAGCCTTGTCAAAGCAAAGGGACTACAGACAGTCTCTTAGGTAACTGCAGAAGTCATGACAAGCACTTGAGTCCAGCCTGCAATACCCCTTTACTGTGCACCTCAAAGTAGTTATTTGCATAATACATCAAGTAACTAAATTCAGAAGTAGTCAGCTGCACATTATAATTAAATCTTCTGCAAGGTATTTGCACTGAAGCCTGTAACACTGACATGATTCTGCTGCCCTTAACTGACAGTTTCCTGCAAGTACCAGATGTTGGTACTCCAATCTGCTCATCTGTGCGTTGAAACAGCAGCTTCCATTTCCCTGGAGAGACCTGTTCCCAAAGTACTTTTTCTGTTAGGAGTTAAGTAAAAAGTACTTGAGAGCTGAACTCTGTTACTGACTGCTGGAAGAGGCCATACTACTCAAACCCTCTCGGCAACAGGGCAAAACTGAGTTCATGTGACCCTCAGTTCCCAAAGACAATCAGCAGATTTTATGCTACTTTCCTGCTTTGGATGATCTCAGCAGTGTGTGCACATGCCTGTATTTATCTGTCTAGGAAGGTATTAGTAAACCTTGCCAAGAGATCGTGGTGTCATCGGATTTAGGCTAGGTGTAGGCAGCAACCCGCATAACCCCTCTATGGAGCACAGTACACATGGTCTGGTCAGCCCGTACAAGTACTTTACCTTTCTCTGCTTTCTGAGTCTTCACCTCATACTCTTGTAGCCTCACCAGCAGCTCCTCCTTCTCCCTCAACATTTGTTCCTTCTCTCTCTCAATTATCTCCCTCTTCTTCTTTTCATTTTCTAGTTGTTGCCTGTTAGAAACAGATTTCATGCTTGAAGCTCGCTTTCAGACCTAAGCTACAGCCAGGCAAGAAAGTTGGCTGGGCATCTCTCCAGGCAGCTCGATGGGAAACGACCATGTGACTGCCACAAAACAAGAGCCAGAAGACAGAAATACATATAGCCTGTTCCTTCATCACTTTGGAATTCTTGCTCAGTTTTGGATACCCTATTTCATAAGAGTATTTGTATTTTTGTTGCCCACTCCAGAAATTTAGCACACCAAATAGCTACCAGAAGCAGAGAGAGAAAACCAGGATTCTATTCTGCACGGCAGAGGAGATTTAGCTTTGTTACTTCTGGCATAAGGAAAGTCGAGGTGTAAAAACAAGAGCACTGAGGGAAAAAAGACAAACAAGCCACGAAGACAGGAGAAAAGCAGAAACATGATTTCTTGAATCGTAAGCAACCTGCAGCCAGCAGTAGAAGCCCCGTGGAATTCCTGACCCTTTTTCCTTGCCTGCAAGAGGTCTCCCAGTCCCCTCTCCTCTCTTCACAGTGTACACACATGCTCCCTTGTGAAGGTTTCTCCCTTACTCCCAACCATCCCACTGTCCAACACATAAATCAGGTCCTAACACTCATGAGTCAGGAGAACCCTCTCTAGGTAAGTGCCGCCACACAAGAGCCCACTGTGCCTTTACTTGTGGATTTCCTTGCAACTCTCAAGACTCCAAACAGGACAGGAGACTACATGGCCACAGGTCCAAGCCAGAAGAGTAATGCTTACAGTCCCGCTGCAGGATATCCCGCGTCCACCCCGTAAGCCAGAGCTCTAGAGCCACACAGTGTGGCTCATGGCCTTTCCTAAGCGAAACCCACGTTACCAGCTGCTGCCCTGCAGGTACAGCTGCCTGCTGAACCCCAGCAGTCTGCTGTCATTTCCCTCTGCCACTCCATCCCCGCTCTCCATATTCAAGCTCACCTTTCCAGTTGTTTCTGGTGCTTCTCCTCCCGGGCCTGGGCTTTCATCTGTTGCACCTCAATGGTGTCGGGCTTCCTGCGCCGCATATACAGTTCATGGTTGCCCATGCAGAGCTGCAGGATCCTCTTGTTAATTCTCAGACGAGGGGCGTAGAACACAAAGTCCTAGAAGAGAGACACCACACAGTCAGATTTCCAAGCGTGCTTTCTCTTCTCCCAGCTCGCTGCAGACTGATCATCTTGCCTCTAATTTCACTGTAATTGAGACACATACAGAGGCCATTTAAATATAGCAGCGGGGACTGCCAATATCATTTGAAGCAAAAACAATTGTTATATATATTCTCCATTTCAAATCCACGTAGAACTGACAAATTACTCTTCTAGAAAAAGTATCTTTTAGAGAAAATTAACAATCTCCATTTAAAGGGGACCTTGTGGAGTTTGGAAATGTTGCAGAAGATTCTGGGTTGGCAGGCAACCATCTGGGCAACCCGTAGACCCCTAGTATCGAGTAATTAGTTTTTAAGTTTGCATGGTTTTGTGACTGAAAGATAAAGCATGAAAATAAAAGTGTATTGCAGATTATTAAAAGTAACTTTGTAGAATTTCCTGATCTATTTGAATCAATATTCAAGGCACCATCTGTGTTTTTTCAGAGAAAGAAGAAATCCCCACCCATGCCGAAAAACCTTCCAGTATCATTCTTTCCTCTCCATGGCATTTCCTTTCCCAGTTAAGCTGACCTAGGCTGTTACAGGAGTGTCAACTGAAACCTTTTTTTTTTTTTACCACCAAACATACGTGTTATTTTCAATACTGGGTTTCAGGCAGTAACAAAACAAAAGATATTCTAAAATTTCTGGTTCTGCAAAAAGAACAGCCCCAAATTTCTTATTGTGTTATAACCAGGCTTCTGCAGAAACTACACACCAGACTGAATCTTCCAAAAGTAAATCTGCTAAGAAAGGGATACAGAGGGCCAAGTTCATTACCTGCCTGATGATTTTTCTGAGTCCACAACCACCTGTGTCTGAACTTATACAGTGAAAAAACTCTGCATCTTTGTGCCTTTTTTTGTGTACTATATGGGCAGAGATATGAGCAGTGGGCAAGCTGCCACACTACCACCGTAAACCAGTACCCATTCCTTAGAATCACTCTCCTATGGATTTCCTCACTGTTAGCAAGAGGTGGAACTGAGAAGGGGCACAGAGGCTCTACACTCTTGCACGGCAGCTGAAGTGCATGGAGATGGATGAGGAGCCGACCAAGAGCTTATGGGTGAGGATTAAAGGCAGGGCAGGGACAGGTGGCATTACAATGGGGGTCTGCTTACAGGCCACCTGACCAGGAAGGCCGAGTGGATGAGGCCGTCTATAGGCAGATAGGAGCAGCCTCACATTCACAAGCCATGGTCCTTACGGGGGATTTCAACCACCCCAGTATCTGTTGGAGGGACAACACAGCAAGGCATAAGCAATCCAGGTGGTTCCTGGAATGCATTGATGATAACTTCCGTCTCCAAGTGACAGAGGAGCCAACGAGGAGAGGTGCTATGCTGGACCTTGTTCTCACCAACAAGGAGGGGCTGGTGAGGAATGTGAAGCTTAAGGGCAGCCTTGGCTGCAGTGATCATGAAATGGTGGAGTTCAAGATCCTTAGGGCAGCGAGGAGGGCGCACAGCAAGCTCACTACCCTGGACTTCAGGAGAGCAGATTTTGGCCCCTTCAGGGGTTTGCTTGGTAAAGTACCATGGGATAAAGCCCTGGAGGGAAGAGGGGTCCAAGAAAGCTGGTTAATATCCAAGGATCACCTCCTCCAAGCTCAGGAGTGAAGTATCACAACAAAGAGGAAGTCGGGCAAAATCACTAGGAGGCCTGTGTGGATGAACAAGGAGCTCCTGGACAAACTCAAACATAAAAAGGAAGCCTACAGAGGGTGGAAGCAAGGACAGGTAGCCTGGGAGGAATACAGAGAAAATGTCCAAGCAGCCAGGGATCGGGTTAGGAAAGCTAAAGCCCAGAGAAGAGTTAAAATCTGGCCAGGGACATCAGGGGCAACTAGAAAGCTTCTACAGGTATGTTAGTGATAAAAGGAAGACCAGGGAAAATATGGGTCCTCTCTGGAAGGAAACAGGAGACCTGGTCACTTGGAATATGGAGACGGCCGAGGTAGTCAATGACATTTTTGCCTCAGTCTTTACTGGAAGGAGCTCTAGCCACACCATCCAAGTTGCAGAAGGCAAAGGCAGAGACTGGGAGAACGAGGTACTGCCCATTGTAGGAGAAGAGCATGTTCGAGACCATCTAAGAAAATCTGAAGGTGCACAAGTCCATGGGATCTGATGAGATAAATCCACGGGTCCTGAGGGAATCGGTGGATGAAGTTGCTAAGCCACTACACATCATATTTGAGAAGTCATGGAAGTCTAGTGAAGTTGCCACCAACTGGAAAAGGGGAACTATAACCCCAGTTTTTAAAAAGGAAAAAAAAGAAGACCTGGGGATCTACAGGCCCGTCAGTCTCACCTCTGTGCCTGGCAAGATCATGGAGCAGATCCTCCTGGAAACTCTGCTAAGGCACATAGAAAATAAGGAGGTGACCGGTGACAGTCAACATGGCTTCACTAAGGCAAGTCATCCCTGACAAATTTGGTGGCCTTCTATGATGGGGTTACAGCACTGGTGGATAAGTGAAGAGCAACTGACATCATCTACCTGGACTTGTGCAAAGCATTTTACACTGTCCTACACAACCTCCTTGTCTCTAAATTGGAGAGACATGGATTTGATGGATGGACCACTTGGTGGATAAGGAACTGGCTGGATGGTCATGCTCAAAGAGTTGCAGTCAACAGCTCAATGTCCAAGAGGTAAGCAGTGATGAGTGGTGTTCCTCAGGGCTCAGTATTGGGACCAGCACTGTTTAACATCTTTGTTGGTGACATGGACCGTGGGATGGAGTGTACCCTCAGCAAGTTTGCTGATGACATCACGCTGTGTGGCACAGCTGACACACTGGAGAGAAGAGATGCCATCCAGAGGGACCTGGACAGGCTGGAGAGGTGGGCCTGTGTGAACCTCATGAAGTTCAACAAGGCCAAGTGCAAGGTCCTGCACATGGGCCAGGTCAAGTCCGTGCACAAATACAAGCTGGGTGGAGAATGGATTGAGAGTAGACCTGAGGAGAAGGACCTGGGGGGGGCGTTGTTGATGAGAAGCTCAACATAACCTGGCAATGTGTGCTCATAGCCCAGAAGGCCAACTGTATCCTGGGCTTCATCAAAAGAAGTGTGGCCAGCGGGTTGAGGGAGGCGATTCTCCCCCTCTACTCTGCTTTGGTGAGACCCAACCTGGAGTACTGCATCCAGCTCTGAGGCCCCCAACATATGAAGGGGACAAACCTGTTGGAGCGAGTCCAGAGGAGGGCCATGAAAATGATCAGAGGGCTGGAGCACCTCTCCTATGAAGACAGGCTGAGAGAGTTGGGGTTGTTCAGCCTGGAGAAGAGAAGGCTCCAGGGAGACCTTAGAGCAGCCTTCCAGTACCTAAAGGGGGCCTACAGGAAAGATGGGGAGGGCCTCTTTATCAGGGAGTGTAGCAATAGGATGAGACGTAATGCTTTTAAACTAGAAGAGGGTAGGATTTAGGTTAGATATAATGAAGAAATTCTTTACTGTGAGGGTGGTGATGCACTGGAACAGGCTGCCCAGAGAAGTTGTGGAGACCCCATCCCTAGAAGTGTTCAAGGCCAGGCTGGATGGGGCTTTGAGCAACTTGGTCTAGTGGGAGGTGCCTCTGCCCATGGCAGGGGGGTTGGAACTAGACGATCTTTTAAGGTCCCTTCCAACCCAAACCATTCTATGGTTTTATGGAAAATTAAAAAGCTTATTTAGGGCAAGGCGCCACAGGACTCTAACCCATTACATTAGTGTCCAACTAAACACTGCCATCTAGAATCCTCCAAATTAAAGGGGAGCTTCCAACCCACAACTTGGGTGGACTGGGTATTTCACTGTATCTATAATACTTGCTGTTTTAAAAGGAGACACAAGCATATGAAAAAACCCAGACAACTTCCGGAACGCTCAGAATTAATGTCCAGATAAATTCTTCTTTCAGGTATACCTTCAAACATAACACCACCCAGAAGGAAAAGCACAATTGACAGAGAGAGGAAACATAACTGAGGTTTTCAATGTTAACACCTTTCTGTATCAGCCTCTTGCAAGTCTCTTATTTCAAACTCGGTCAGATTTACTGTTGGGCAGTAGACAGAAAGCTGTGATCCATAAACAGGAGATTAGTATTTTGTAACAGGTACAACACATCCAAGAGGCTCTTTTATTGAGAAAAGCATGCCTGACAGACCAGCTTCTATCTCTGTGGTAACTGCACCACAGAGAGAAGCTCCTCTCCCCCTCAACTCAGCTTGTTATCTGGAGGACCAGCACACTGTGCACCAATATCCTTTAAATTACTGGGAGGATCTTTTCCTGTAAAGAGATTTATAAGCCATCACCCTTTGCCAAAGCCAAACTGCTTATTATTTCTCAGGGCTGTACTTACCCACCAAGGCCAGCTACTGGGGTGGGGGAAGAGAAGAAGGGGAGGCCTTTCTCAACTATTCCAACAGTTTCACAAGTCTGACAAGATGAGATCCACCTATACCAGTTACTCCACTTTATGTTCTCAACAGGTCAAAGAAAGTTGCTAATTCTTCACTAAAATAACTCTGAAAACATGTTTGTAAGTATTGAAAAGCAGCATTCACAGGGAGCTACATTTCAGTTATCCACAGAAATCATACCCCTGCCATTTACCCTAGTATTCAAGAAGGTCAACTAACACCATGGTCCTTAACTGGCTTTTACTCTTTCAGTCATGTGGAAGTGACCAGAGAACATTAAGATGAGAAGCCATATGTACTGATGTGGTTTTGCAGTAGCATTTGAATGATTTTTTGTGTCTGTTGTTTTTTTTTGTTGTTTTTTTGTGATTTTTTTTTTTTTTTTTTTTTTTTAATGAACACCAAAAAAAGAGTTACCCACCAGCTTCCCTGCACTGAAAGAAATGGGGAGAGGACTAGTCTCCATATAATCTGGCTACATAGAAGACTCGCAGAACTAGCAAAGAATCTCAGATTTAAGCATAAGGCTATCTAGTTTGCTAGAAAAAAAAAGGACTCTGCAGTTGTAAAATCCTTGTCTTTCTCCATGTTAGATACCACCATAAGCCCTTTATTTATGCTGCACAGAAAAACAGACATGTCTAAATAGAGTTTAAATACTAAGGCTCATTTTGCATCTAGGATATCTGCAGCTTTCTCCTCTCCAAAGACTACTTTATTCTGAGATGAAACAGCATTAGTTGTTCCTATGCAGTATCCAGGAATCCATTCTAGATATACTTACTGGTGCCTTCTTGTCAATAGGCTTTATAACAAACTTCTTGTCATTGAAAGAGATGTTTCTGATTTCACTCCAGGGGAACCCAATCTTTGGAGTCAGTCTGAACAGAAGAGAAATATTTTTAAGAGATGCTGCAATAAACTTTTTTCCCCCCACATTGCTTCTAACACACAGACTCAGTGGGATGCAACACTTCACGCAACTCCTCCAACAGAAAGAAGACAGAAGAACCAAAAAACCACAGGGAGTAGGAGAAGCAGCCCAGTCACCTCCTTTACAGAGTCTCTTCTGATTTTGGTCAGCCACCCTACTGACCTTTGGCTATGCAATAGGGATGGTTTCTACTGAAGCCACACATCTGCTTTAAGTTCATTTCTTTGAAATGAGGGCCTAAAATCCACAGCACGCAGACTTTATGTATATGTGCTGCGCTCCCTGGAGGCTTCTCTTACATTATGGGAGGCACAAGCCAAAGTAACTCAGCTGCTTCCCACATGTTCTAGCACCCACAGAGAAGTCTACCCTGCTGTGTTACAGCTTGCCCAGGTACCTCCACGCTGCTTTCACTTCTGAAGTGCTGGGCAGGCACAAACACAATTGGTAGAAGCAGATTTCTTGTCTGTTATTTCCTCCCTTAGATTACAGGCAAGGCTAGTAACAAAGAGCCCTGTTCTTTCCTTCCATGCAAACTGCTCTTTCAGCCCATCCCACAAGTCACCAAGCAGAACTTTACATGTTGGTCATGCAACGAGCTGCACTATGTGGCTCTCTCCCATTGGAAAGCACCCCAACGAAGCAAAGGGCAAGACTCAGATTCCCAGCTCTTCCTCACTGCCTGGGAATTCAGGTCTGTTTGTTTGTTTAAAATTACATCTTTAAGTTTCACTAATCATTTGAGATTTTCCTCTGCTTTAATTTCTCCAGACTCTTGTATATGAAAAGCATCAAGTTATTCCTGAGATCATATGTTTATAAGCCATTCCAGTACTTCACCCTTACATACCTGCCCAGCTCTGCAGCGAGTTCTAATATTACAAGGACTTGCACATTTGACTGTAACTAATTCCTTTCATTCCCCCCAACCAAATATTTCAATGTTTATGTTTAACACCACTCTATTATTCTTTTATTCTTCTCTTATCAAGGAAGGGTATATTCTCTAGAGACAACAGTTAACAATTAAGAATTGTGTCTCACATAAATGATAATACGAACATGCAATCTTCTTGTTATTATCTAACCCCTCCAATATACGTGTCTTTGACACCCACTGAAGTGCTGACAATTATTTCTAGCAAATGGTTTGAAGACACAAGCATTTCCCGTTCAGCATTTAGAGAACGGCCTATCATCACGGTGAACCACTCAAATTTTGTAAGAAACCTTTCTATGGAGCTCGTTGGTTAAGGAAACAAACCGGAGATTTTGGAGGAATTTGACTCACTGGCACAGAGATAGAAAGCTACTGCATAGCATGATTTTGCTGGGCCCAAGCATAAAAAAAAAAAAAAAAAAAACAACAAACTTGCTTCATTTAAGATCAGACATCAAGAATAAAATACATCCTCTTCAGAACCTAGCATTCCCTAACCTTTAACTCAACTGCAAGATTATGCAATTGTTTGTGTGTGTAACAATAAGTAAGAACTGTAAAGAAAATTATTTCATTAGACTAAGATTAACTAATTACTCCAGCCTCCATCATATTAGCTTAAGTGTTTCAACCCTAGATAATACAGTATGACAGACAACTAAAATAATTCACTTCTTAATAAGTTCTACTGCAGATTCTGCTCTTTAAAGGCGGGGGGAAGCTTAAAAATAGCTAGAAGTGGTACACTGACATACACTGCAGTATAGAGGCTTGCACACCTATAGCACGGTCTTGTTTTCCTCAGGTTGAATTTCAACAATGAAACCTTTGCTTTCTCACCTTTGCCCAGGTCCCCAAATTTTGCACGTACAAACCAGAGGCGAGGCACACATTACTCTTTTTCTAGTCCCCATATCTGCTCAATAAGACTTAATTACATAGGAGCAGGAATTACAGCAGAAACAAGCAGTTTATTCCAGCACTGTATTTGTTTTGCAAACGCTCTTGATAGCTCTTTACAGTTAATGGCTATATTCTGTCTGCTTCTGCAGCTCGAAAAACCTGTTTGTGTGACCATGGTTACATCGCAAGACTAGTCATTCAAGACTGAAGTATTACATGAGCGAAACTACTTTTCTTTCAAGTGACACTCCTTGTTTTCTGGGTGACAGTACATACTAGCATTCCAGAAAAGACTGCATTTCTCTTTGCCATCTTAACAGAAGCTCCAGAGAGTTCCAATTAATATTTCGGTTGCATTCAAAGCTTTTTGGAGGCAAAGATGTAGAACAGGTGAAATCCCTTCTGTGTAACAGTGATAGTCTGCAGTAGATGACATGAAACCAAGGCTTGGAACATGGAGGAGGGGGGAGGGGGGAAGCAGTCTAGACAGCAACCTTCATCTAAAAAGAAAATTAAAAAAAAAAAAAAAATAGTCTCTGTCTTAACTCCCCTTCAATCCTTCAGTTGTGGAGTATTAGAAGAGACTAGCAGGCTTAGACACAGCTGTTCTCACCTTCCTTTTATGTTTATTTGTAGATGTAGTCTATCATTTCCCACCTACCATCCAATTAATAATGGCTCTGCCTTTACCAGAAGGGCTGATTAAAACTATGCATACCTCAGCAAGACCTCATTTCATTCCTCATTCAAGGTAACTATATAGGTTCACTCCTCCCTGGGTTCTGGGTGTCATTCAGCTTTGGTTTTGTGTCCACCCCATAATCTGTCTTTTTCAAAACCAGGCAGTTGTACACACATCTATCATTAACTTCACGATAGGAATGGCCTTAGATGTCCAGCGCTCTGCAGATATGTTAGCCTATCTAGGTTCTTGTATTGTATCCACTGCTGGCATACCTGGCAACCTGACTCAAGGAAAAGGTTGGTAAACTCCTTAGTTCAGGATTCAGCTCTACAAGTGTGCACAATTTACCAGATGGCATTGTACAACTGACATCTTTTTATACAGTAGGTAGTATTAGCAGGTCAGGCTACAATGGTCAGGAAAGTCATGAACACATAAATGATGTGAAAGCTCATTTCCTAGCGCAGCTTCACCTACTGATCCAAAATTGGAACACAAGCAAGTTCTAAACTTTGCCCTGATCCTGTAAATGAGAAATGTCCCTTCGCTCCCACACAAGCCCTCGCTCTAGAAGATCATCGGTGAAAACAAAAGCCTTACTTATCATCCTTTTCATAGATGTTGAGCCCCAAGGCATCAACCCCCAGCCAAAGGTCAGTTCCTTTCTTATTCTTGATTTCAAAGTAGTTAATTCCATACATCTCCAGGTCTTGAGCAATCTTCAGGTATTCCAGCATGGCATTCTCTCTGGTTGAGACAGGATGGAGAGCAGATGTTAGTTTCTCATTTATCTGACTATCTCAGAAAGCCCAAAGCCCTCAAAAGAAACAAGTAACTTTTTCTAAACCCACACATTAAACAGAAGTTAAAACTGAACATTCACCATTTGGGACTCACTTTAGAAGTTAATTTACTACACCTATGAACACACACACACACACACACAGCGTACTCCTATTTACCAAGCCCTAGTATTTCTGGACAGAAAATCAGCAACATTAATCTCTCTCAGCATTCATCCCTGTCTCAAGGTACAGTCAAGTAGGAAAGGTATAGTACCTGAACTTTCCTCACCTGCCAATGCAAATGCTTCAATGAACATAAGGTTAGACATATACTTTTACTTCCCTCCTCCCACCCCCCTCAAAGTCATCACTGATACACTGTACCAAGGTCCAGGATCTTCAAGAAGCCACCCATGACACTGTCCTCAGCATCAGTGCAAATATCCTACTGAGTTTTACCATGTAATTTGATGTTGTCCTAGAAAATACACATGAAGTCACCCCACAGGTGACTCTTGGAGTCTATTTCCAAAGCATGTTGTAGAACTGCAAGCTTAAGGTAATCAACCAGCAACAAAGTGACCAGCCTAAGGACCAATACAGAACACTTACTTGAGCATGCCACTGTGTTCAGCATGCCACACCTGGATCCGTTCTTCCCACTGCTCTCTGGAGAGTTTATGCTGGTCCATCACCCTACATAAGGAAAGAGATATTAGCAAGATTAGACTTTGTTTTGCAGTATCCATTGATACTGATCTTCGCTGTAGTCTTACTAAAAAATTAGTTCCACACATAAAGCCTTACTGAAACCAAGAGGAAGGTCCTACTGAGCCCAAAGACGTACTGTGTGAAGCAGAGCAATTCAGAATGAACAAAACCCCTCTGCAAAGCCTTTCTGTTCATTGACCAGAGACATAAGGGGCATAAGCAGAACACTGGAAAAGAATCACATACACACTGTAGACACCACAGGGTTAAAGCAAAGCAAAAAGTGTAATTCCTGGAATTAGACACTGCTGCAGAGTGTCATCAGGAGGTGTAAACAAAAGCCATTTTCCAGATAACATACACTTATCCTGTGGGGGGATGGACTAAGTAGCCTCAAGATATGCTGTCCAGATACAAGATTTTTAGGACTGTACATTAGGATTAAGGACACACAACCCAACCTTCTCCAGGGATGACACATTCTTGACTGAATGCTGCTCTCTTCTTCTTGAAGAGGAGACATTCATACTGCCAGTTACCAACATGGCAGCAATGTTTAGGAAAGAAAAGTTGAATTCAAAAGTATACTTCATCTTCCTAACCATCCCAAGGAGAGAGCACTAAAACATACTCTAATATGACAGATAGAAATAAAAGAAGAAGAAAACCCAAATGCATACAGTTCAATTAAAAATAAAAATCATGCTTTCAATGAAACTTTGTATTTAACCGTAACCCAAATTTTTGACCTTAAAAAAAAAAAAATCTAAGAAAATGGGAGACTGCATCAACCGACTCCTTCACCTTTGGGGAATCAGACGTTCTGAATTGAGGTATCCAGGCTTGTGCACATCTTTGTTGTAATCTCCAAATTTGGCCTGCACAGCATAAGAGCCAAGAAGTACTGCCGTTTCAGGAGGACAGTAGATCTCATCGCTGAGGATCCCTTCCTTCACCTGCAGGAAGAAGAGCTTCTGCGTGATGTCCTGGATCAGCTCTTCAGACACATCCTCTGGGAAGAACTTGGCACGAAATCTGAACTGGAGGGGATTCTCCTTTCTGATTTCTTGAGCAGAAACCTGAGGACAGAGGTGACACCACAACTGAGCAGGGCTGCAATTAATAGAATAAATTGCCTTTACACAGAAAAAAGGATATGGGGTATTTGCCTTAAGAGGCAAGTGACTGGTAACTCATTACTGGAATGCCTTAATTCTGGCTGCTTACTGGTATGAGAACGCAGGGGAGATACATCATGTTTTCCAGCTAAGCCAGTAAAATTCTGTTTGCGCAGCAAACCCTGGTCAGGGGAGAATGATTTACCATGCTGTATCAGATGGCAAACCTCCATCCAGTATTGTATGCATTTGATAGCAAACAGCCCCTGACATTAAACAGGTATGTCACTGACTGTCCCATCAAGTTCACAAACATCAGAGGCACCAGCGCTCTGTTACAACTGCCCATCCTTTAAGTGACCTATCTTTCTGATTAGTGTAACAACTGATCCTGCACAAGCAGAGACTAAAACCATCACTAGCCAAGATGTTCCTCCAGTCACAGCAAGAATAGCTGCTTCTACCCAACAAAGAACAACATCAAGCTGCTGTTGAACATCTGACAAATGCTATAAAGCTTTCTACAATCCACATAGAGAGAAAGGGCAAACTTCCACCATGCCACACCTCACCCAAACAATTCTCATTGACATCTCAAAGTTTTCTCTAAAAATAATCCTGGAGTTATGAGAATTAAGGAAAATAAGGTTTATAAAGCTGCAGCCAATAACACATCAAGAATCACGTAAGCTTTAACCTTTGCTCAGCAATTAGCCTGAAGTCTGTTACCTTTTTATCAAGCTTCAGCCAAGTCTGGAATCCTTTGTTATCCACATACTGAAGACCAAAGTACCACACTTCTCGCAAACCTATGGTTTTAACCACCTGCAACAGAAAGGTAAAAAAAAAAAGTTATTGTAGGTAACAGTTCACTTGAGGTCCAGGTCCAGGTCTCCTCTCAAGTCCTGCATCACCTGCAGCTGCAGCCTAAACCTACTCATCTGCAATCTCTTAATTTCATCTTGTAGACAAAGATACACAGCTGCTGTAGTAGATGACAGCAATGGCAAAGGCTAAGATACTTGTCCCACCCAGTTCCTAGGAGAAGACGATTCTGGGGAAACCAGAAAAGACAAATGGGGCAAGTGACAGGCCAACTGCTAGACTGGTACATTGGCAGCAGATGGGCCTTCTGCTTGCTTGTATCCACCTGCCCTTCTTAAAACTGTACTTGGTGAAGCAGACAAGTTACCTCATTCACCAAAGCTTATGGTGAGATGGTCTGTAACAGTGTCAGTACTAACTACAACTAGTTAGCAGTACTAATGGCTCAAGTGATCTTGTCTGCCAGTCACCAAAGATTATTTGGCTGGAGGAAGCAACTGAGGGATGCTTCACACAGCTGCTGCAGTAAGCTCCCTGTGCAGTTTTGAGAATTAAAACAAACTGCAAGTATTCTCAGTCAAGGGTATTCTTTTTTTTAAACTCACACAAAGGTTGATTTTGAAGGAAAAAATACATGGATGGCCCAACATTAGGACAAATTTGACTTCATATATTATAAATACTAACCAGACGAAAGATCCAGAAACACCATCTGTTGACTGGATGACACACTTGCTGGCAAAAATAGTCCTGTTCGGACACGTTCCTTTTCCTCAGTGAAGGAGATAGTCTAACAAGTTCCTGACCTCATCCCTACTCTTGACCACTTGTTCTTAGTTTGCTGCCAGCTCATCTACCTGTAAAGCTGTGCTCTAGACAGAGATGAGATCTGGAAAGATCCACTACATACATATCTGGATCACTTCCTTCATGTTATTTGCAGAGTAGCCCCTCAAAAAGTGATGTAGGCATCACCATAGGGAGCTGAACTGAGTGGAAGGCAAGAGCTTTTTAAAACTACTTTGCAGGTTAGGAAAGTGCGACAGACTTAAGACAGTGTAGTTACATGTGCTTCAATAAGTCTAAGATCTCAACCAAGGACCTGTTTTACCCTCACCGTTTATAGTATTGCTAGAGACACTCTGGTTGAAAAGCAGACTTGAGAGAGAGAATGATTTTAGGATATTTAATTAGTTTTTGCTGTAGTTTCCCTTAAATTTTCTTACTCGTGAGCTAGAAGCCAGCAGTCTGTACCTGGAAGCCAGAGCTTCCTGGGGTTGTTAAGGGAGACAGGGAAAAAAGCACCATTCTGATTAGCACTCTGAGAATTACTGTTTCTGTGACATTGTTGAATAACAGGCGATCTATAGAGTTTAGTGATATAAACAGACCAAGAACATTGCATAGTAGTATGAAAAATGTCACTAAGCAAACGTGATTTTTAAGGATAAAGAGATCAGTGCCTACTAGTTGTGGAAATGGGATAGCTTCATAGCTAGACACTGTGGGCTGTATTCAGTAGGCTGCAGTTTATATATTCTACTTCAGCAGGGCTGTAAGTAAGTAGTTATAATTAACTAGAGTTTATGTTAAAAAAACCAAACACCAACCCAACAAACAAAAAACCCTGAACCCCATCACTTTTTATAAAGAGAGCTGGGGTCTGAAAATACTTCAGCCTTTACTCAACTAAAATTCCTTTTCCTCCTCCCGCAAAGCGACATGTTTCACCACAGAACAGACAAGTTTTCTGACAGCCAGATGTATTTTTAGAAGGGTCAGAACTGGGCTTTACTCAATCTAGCAGAAAAGCAGGGATATGTTGAGCGTGGTACTTCCTGTTGCACAAAAAAGTGTTGCAACTTCATTAAAATAGTTACATAAATCAAGCAGTTATCAGGTCATTATCTCTGAATGTTTCTTACAACAGAAAAAGTACACTTTTTCTATAAATCAAGTTAGAAAGCTTGTAGAAGTTATGACCCCCAAGTTCTTCCCAAAACCTAAAGGCAAGGAAGGAGAAAGTATTAAGCTAAGCATCACAATTTGACCATTTGTGTTCCAATACAAACAGTAAGGACATGAATGTTTTAGTCTATGTTCTGGGAAATGGTTTGTAAGTTTCCTCCATAGCAAAACAAGGAAGAAGTAAGAACCAAGGCATTATATTCAAGATGGGAGACACCCCCACCTCCTCAAATGCATGCAGCAGCAAATCTTAAGTGCCCATTCCACCCAGAAATGCATTCACTGCCAGAAACTGCCAGTGACACACTCCTCCATTTGAATCTCTTTTTCTCATGGCCAGGATAGCACACGACTGCCCGGGAAGTACTCCAGCCAGCTGCAGAGCCCACTGTGTTGGTTCTCGGGACACCTCGGACCACTGTCGTGTAAACTATGCACATGTCTGGCTTAAGCGGAGCTGAACTCAATATCTGTAGGTTTCCCACTATTTTCCCCTTTCTATAAAAGCGACTTATAGTCCACCTTACATGCAGGATAGACTTATGCTAGCAAAGCCTAAAGCACAAGGGCATTGCCAGAGTAGTTTTCCTAGCTGACAGAAGGCCAAGAAATCATCTGGTGGTTTTTAAAAATAGCCTGCTTTCTTCAACGCCCTTTTCCCTCCATGGTGGTTCAAGTGGGGCCACTCCCCATACCTGCAAAAACCTGTTGCCTCCACAGGCTTTATCTGAGCGTAAACTCCATTTGAGATAAGGGCCTGGTACAAGGCTTGCACAGCAGAAGTGAAGATGTCAGAACAGTTGCAACTAAACATATGGTCTTCACCTTCCTTGGTTTTCTGCTGCACACTTCTGCCTTAGCCTTCTCTTGATGTGCAGAAGTGCACTCCAACAAGCTGTGGACTACAGACAAGAATTTCCAATCACAGGTTTTAAACCCCAGCCATAGGATGTAAGGAGCAAATTTTCATGAGGTGATATTCTGTCCCAGTAGTCCAATAACTGCTGCAACAAGCAGTCTTCAAAAGTCTGGAACTACCTAGACAGCAAGGTAGAAGCACCTTGCATCTGAAGCACTCTGCTTTATTCCACGTTCTCAGGATTTTGTGCCTCTCAGCTGGAAGTCAAGAAAGTAGTTTCTTTTCTGCCAGAGAGATGACTCTGACTCTTAACAGATGTAAACATTAGTGAATACACGGGGGAAAGGTCCTTATTGAATCCTTGTCATAAGGAACACAGGACATACATACACTGTCTGATCTAAGGCACTGCTTTTAAAAACGTGGCTTTTAGTTTGGATTTTTGTACCCTCAGAGATGAGACCTGAATTTTGTTTTGGGTTAACATAAGAGAGGATGGAGGAGGAAATTACCCTGATGCAGGGCTGGTCAGCAGTGAATGAAAGGTCAAATACTGGTTCCATAAAAATGCAAGTTTCATATGCACTTCACCAAATTTCCAGTCAATAAATACATGATGTTTATCCCACATCAGTAATAATCAAAAAGGAATTAAAGTTAGATTTAATGCTACACACAATTTGTAGTACTGTATTTTGTACTGTGAAGTTCTGCAGTGATTATAATTTGGTTTCCTCCTTTCACCCTTGTCAAGAACCCACTAAATGTTTTGTTCTGTGTGTTGGGGGTTTGGGCTTTTGTGAGGTTTTTTTGGTTGGTTGACTTTTTGGAAAAGTACTTCACACTGCACAGTTGCCATAAGGCCTGGCATGTTCTAGCTAAGTCATGGAAAAGATAACTTGTACCAGAAAAAAATTAAAAGGAATGGACATTGTTTAGCCAGTTCTGCCTACTTGGGTTAAAGCTCAAGGGGACAAGTGCAAAGGAATTACTGTAACACTTCATAAAGAGCTTAATACACGTAACCAATGTCTGCATAGATCAATTCTTAGTTTTCAGGGTTCCAGCAGGAATAGCTAGAAGCAAGCTTTTTTTTTTTTTCCCCAAATTCCAGAACAGCAAGTTAAATTTTTCTGCTGAAATCTAGGCCGTGCTTCGGTTTTCTAAGAGCGAGCTACTTAAGAAAAGAATAATAAAGTTTTACAAAGTGCTCTTTGTTTATTTTAGCTGTCTTTATCTGACATTTGTGTGTCCATCTCCAAACAGACCTGTACACTGTTAATGCAGCAGCCCGAAGAACAACAGTAAGGGAGGAGAGTCTTGGCTACTCATGCCCTCCACTTCCCTGGGAACCTCTGGAGGCAGGCTGCCAAGTCTCTGCTCCATCTTGCTGCACAAGGGCTTCTTAGAAGGCATGTTACTATAGTTGCTGTGTGGAGATCACAAACTCTTCTGGTTTCCCAGCAGTTGGCAAACTTGAATACCTGTGGCAAGTGGCTACCTCCAACACAGCTTCTGAATTAATGCAGCTACACCCATGCCTTTGTCAGTCATCTGAAGACCCGATTCTGAAGAGTTTTTTGCACAGGGACAACATTTCAACTTTAGAATTGAAGAAATAAATAAGAGCTAAACTGTATTTCAAAGCAAGAGGTGAGTTTTTACACACTACCTATGCTGTCTAGCCATTTTAGATCCCTTATGACACTTCATCACCCAACACTGCTAGGAAGTCAGGTTTCACTGGAACATAACGTACCTACAAGCATTTTTGCTTTTTTCTTTTACTGTGATGGAATTTAGAGATCTTAGTTCCGACCAGGGCCCTTTGATTAGGAGGTGGAGAGAAGAAAGAAAGGCAGGTTTGGAATCCAGTCTTAAGAAAACACTATAGCCTGAGATGTACTCCAAGCTTAAACAAGAGCCCACACCAACCCTTCACTGACCTGGTCAAACAGCTGCTTGCCTGTAGTGTTTGGCTGGATGGCAAACTCCAGCTCTGCATCCATAGTAACAACTCGAACATTGATCTAAGGAGAAAAACAAAAAGCATTGTTTAAGATGTATTTAAAGCTATTTCTCAGTGTTAACACAGTACTTTGTGTACAACAGTCTCCACACTTTGATGCACTACCATAACCTCTATAATATACACACTTAAGGCCCACTTAGATTTGCGTTATCAGACCAGCACACTTAATTGGGGCACTGACTTTGCTGTCCTATCCAGGTTGCTCTGCAGGTTTTCCTACTCAACAGAGGATTGGACTGAGCTTCTGGTTTAACAGGAGGGCATTTTTGAGTTGACAGTTTCCAGGCCTAAATCCCCACGGAGTAAGAGCTCCTGCGAGCCCACAGCATAGCTGCCTGCAGGCCATCCCTTGGATTACGAAAGGCTCTAATGACTAAATTAAATTTAAGACTTATAATTTAACTTCCATTTATATTAGGGCTGGAACTAATCTGAGGTTTTAAAGGCAAAAGGCTACAGATTATTCTTACGAAGCAATCAGCATTAACCCGATAAACATTCATTCCCTCATAAAAATCTATTCAGCACATAAAAACAGCAGTTATGGGTACAGAATGATAATACAGGGCAAGAGTTCACTAAGCTATTGCTGTTAGTGAAGAAACAACATAACCAGATTTACTGCAATGGCAGCAGTACACTGCAAGACAGAGGTTACTACTGTATGCAGAAGGCAATGACTAGAAAACGTCTATTAGCAGCAGTTCATCAGGAGGCAAAAGCAGCAACTAAGCTTGTAGGGAATAGCATAAGGGCTGGCAAAATGGCAAATCAGGAGAAGATTATCTCCAACTGTTCCAGCTGCGGGAGACTGTACTGCTTGCAATATTACACCATGCCTCAAAAAAAAAACAACCACCCCAAAGCAAATTAAAAAAAAACAAAACCCAAACCTGGGTAGTATAGTTCTATTAACAAGTTACAAATCTAACTTGGTATTTTAAAGAAAGAAGAAAAAGTGGTCATGTAAATAAAAGGCCAGACAACAGGTAAGCTACACACAGACACATAACATTTTTCCAACATTTTATAAATGTCACATTACAGAAAGCCCGAGCTAACAGATCAGGAGAGCCTGTACAGCTGCAGCACTGATGCCCAGCACACAGGCACACGTTTGGAGAAACAAGAGGAAGGGGCAGAAAAGGAATAGAATCACTCACTACAAAACTTTGACCCTGTAACAGTTTCCAGCCACTTAATTATGTTTATTTAAAATCTAGGCTAAATGTCAGGTAACTGTCACGTTACAGCTAACACAGAACTGTGAATAGAACAAGTTGCCTCAGCTAGGTTTGTCAACTATATTAGAAATTTTGCATTCTTTTCAGTAAGACATGAAGGCATCAAGTGCCTTCTAACCTTTATAGAGATGTTTCTTTTCCCTGCTCTCTCCCAGATAACAGAGGACCCTCCTACAGAAAGACAACTGAAGGCAGTTTCCAAGACATGGAACCCCAGAACTGAACCAGAGAAGATGACTGCTGAGGTGGCCTTGTCACTTTCAAGCTACATATATAAAGCAGTGTCCTTTAAATAAGGATTCTTTTAAAAAAAAAAAAAAAAAAATCCTCTAAAAGCAACAAGAAAGAACATGCAAGACAGGTTTCCTAAGAGCTCCTTTTCCCAGCTGTAGCATTTGGGATCCATAATGGAAGTACGCTTAAGGCTTTCTTCCTGTGCCTTAAGAACCAAAGGTTTCCCAAACACTGCTTCCAGTGTAGGAAGGGAGGGGAAGTTCAGATACCACATTATCAGGATCAGCAAGACTGCAATTCGAAGATGTGACCTTAAAAAGCTCCTGTTGCTTAATCCCTCTCAACAATAAATCCCTAATCATATTCTAATCCCCTTCTACCCCCTTCAACAAAACATATGCTCGTAATCCACAGTTTTGTATTGTGCAAGTTATTTGTACTTCTGGCTGAAACACCACAGTGGGTGTAAAATAAGTACCACTTTATAATCTAAAGTTGAAAGGATGTGCTTCCGACTCCTTACCAGAAAACCTGCAGGATGTTGGCTGAGCACAGAGTTCCAGTCAGTACCAGTACGTTCATCTTTTCCTGCCATCTCCTTAGTGGTTATTTGCTAGTGAAAAAGGTAAACTCCCTAGTCTAAGGGAATACCCTGTATTAGTCTAACCCTAAACCACCCTGCTGGATACAGTCCCCTTCCTAAACGACTGGATACATAGTGAGCCATTTAGTGCTAAAGCTATCTACCTCCTACATCTTTTAAGAATTATTTCAGTATTAAGACCAAAAACTGAAGTCATCTGCTTTCCACTTCAATCATTTAAAGCTATAAGCATGCCGGAACATGACTACTTGGTTATCCAAAAGGCTTTCAAGGACATTTGGGGTGTGTGGAAAAGGTTAATTTCTGTGTTCTTAAAGGGCTGAACAACCAGCAGGATAAAGAGGAATTCCGTGGTGTGTCCTCAGACAAGCTGCTAGCCACATGACAGGCAGAGCAAGAAGAGACAGGGCCTCAAGCAGTTATCACTTCAATGAGTTGATGACTGCCTGGGAAAATCCTCAGTCTCCTTCCTGCCATATTAAGTCCTCTTGCTTCTCATCTTCAAACCTTAGCCTTGACTTCAAGAAGAACATAATGGTTTTAACATTGTTTCTAAATGGATGTCCTACAACCACTCCACACAAGCTTTTAGCCACAGAGAAGCTGGTAGTGAAGCAGGCAAACAGAGCTTAAGCTGCTTGAAACCCTGGTTTAGACAGTCTGAAGAAATCTTGATGTTTGGCATTCAGCTCAGACCACATGAAACTCCTCATGGCGCCAAGACGATTAAATCAAAACCCAAGGTGCTAACCAGTTCAAGATATAGTTGGGGAGGAAAACAGGGAAGAACTCAGACTAATTTCTATCAACAACAAAAAGAGTAAGACACAGTTAAGACAACTGTCACAAGTGAAGTCCTGCTTACCCTGTGTAGGCAAGGCAGGTCATTTGTAAGACCCCTACCAAATCCCTGGCAGTATCCCAGGACAAAATTGAAGTCATAACCAAAAAGAAAGCAGTTTTTAATTGTTTCAGAATACAGGTGCATGGAGCAGGAAGAACACATGGCTGTTACACATGAAACTAACATTTTTAAACGCACGTAGCATGCTAAAATTCCTTGACCGTAAGATGTAACTTCCTTCTCAACAGACCAACGCCATAACACTTTATGTTTATACTTTTATGTCCACAACTAACATACTTAAAATGAATGACAAATAGGGCCTTAGAAGGTTTGCTTGGGTCTACGAAAACATTACAGAACACAAGGTTCTCCTCTTTGTTTGTCTTAGGCATAAAATTGCTAACAAATTCGATCCAGAGGGGAAAAACCATGCCGTTGAAGAGCCAATGCCATTTGCATTAAAAGGAAAAAAGCTGTGTGATTCATAACAGACAACAGAAACCAAAGAACTTACTACATCAAATGACTGAACACTAATTCCGTGACTTAGTGTTCAGGGTAGACTGTAACGTTACCTACATTTCCACCTGGCACGAGAGAGTGAAAGTAAGATGAAAGATGGAACTGGAGAGAACTTCAGAATATAGTTTAAATAATCATAACAGTATGGAAAGTTCTTGTACTAGGAGTTACAGTAGTTAGAATGGGATCTTCCTTGCTTTAGCAATTCCTTCAAGTCATGCATTTGTTGTCGTAACAAAAATACAAAAAAAAGTAATAACATCTCTTCTAATGCTTAGTTAGTAGATCACTCTATGGGACACTGCAGCCTTTCAGAGACCACAAACCATACAGTATCTAACTTCGAAAATTAAAGTGCCATTAGAAAAACATTCAGAAAATATTGTCTCTTAAAGAAGCAACACATTTCCAACCAGCTGAGTGGCAACATCTTCTCTGTGTAAGATCCAAGACCTAGATAGGAACCCAAGATGACACTGCCTCTTCAATCCCTTCCTCTCATACATGCAGAGTTTCCAGGTGTGTTGGACACTCTGCATACACGGGTAGTTTTTTTTAATAAAGTCTGATTCTTGAGCTACAGCCTGTCGGTCCACAATCTGTCTCTGGTTGCAGGCAACATGGTATCTTTGAAGTTAACCATCCCCCTCCTGATACTGCAGCTCCACTGCAAAACAACCTACACTGAAGGGGAAAAGGAAGGCAGAACAGGAAAAAAAAAAAACACAGCTCTCACATGCAGTAAGCCATCGTGGATATTTTGCATCCTGATGCATGAAATCCAATACCCCTTAAGTTCACTTGCATAATACAGTTCAGTGAAACCATGAAGTTGTGCAAGTCATTTAAAATACCATACAATTTATTTCCAGTGAATACATAAGATAAAGGGTAGTAAATACCAACTTTTACCTACATACACAAGACAAACCAGTACTTAACGTGTTGCATATCATTATTATTATGCAGCTCTAAATGCTTCGGACAATGCCCAGGAATGTTTTCTTCCTCTTTCCGAGGAGGGATAAAGACCAGAGTCTCTTAAATAGCAGGTTTACAAGTGCAAATGCTAGTGAAGTATCTTTCCAAGTGGTGGCAATTAGCAGTATCATAGTGGAGAAACCTAGATAGGCACGCCTTCTTTCTTCAGTCACTGGATGTCTGGAAATCCCAGGCAAACAACTGGTACATGTAAGCAGATCCACCGCAGAGCACAGAGGGTACAGTGGGTTTTGAAGCGCTGTACCTGCACAGCACATACTGTGAAAAACAGCACGCAGGCCTGTTAAGGTTTCTTGCACATATGCATCTGACCGTATATCACATAGACATGCTTGTGCTGAAGGAATATGGCAGTCTTAACAACAAATAAGAAAAAACAGTAGTATTAAGAATACTATTAAGAAAGCAGTAGTATTAAGCTTGCACCCTCATTTCTGCAGGTCTACTCTTCCACCACACAAGCAATAACTACTACTGTACTTGTAATAAGTAACAGACAACCTTTTTGTCCTGAGTTGCAAAGCATCTGCATGGACAAAGTAATCTCATTTCAACCTTAGCAACCAGACGTGTTCATAGATATGTGTAGTGATTAGGTATCTGGTAACATGAAAAGCAATTTCATGTAGCAGCATCAGAAGGACACTGAAACTGTCCCCTATTCTCCCACCTTCCATGCATTAGTGTTTGTTGGTTCCAGGCCCAACAATAAAGAAAGATATTGTGTTAACTCATGGAGTAACAGTTTCCAGGAGCTGGGACTACAATCTTGGGAAAATTTTCAACTTCAATTAGGGGAAAAAAAAAATCCTAGAGGCTCCAGAGCTCAGAGCTGACCTGCTAACACTTCAGTGTCTGCATTTCTCTGTCCTCCACAAGTTACTTAAGTCAACAGCTAATGGTTCAGAGACTGTCAAGAGAAGAGGACAACTCCAGGAAGGTAAGTAGCACAAATAACCCAAGCAACTGGAGAGATATTAGTTGAATTTATTATATTATTTCTAAGTGCTTATGAATACCAATACGTCAAGAACACAGCACATAGAGCCAGTTATTTTTTCTCTGAAAGAATAACCTGCCTGATGGATCAAATCTCACCTAGTAACATATTTGATGTGATCCCATATGACATAGACTTGGCATACAACAAATCTGAGCCATGTGAAATTACAACCGAATGACAAGTTAGTGCACCTAAATTCTCCATAGCTTCTGTCACAGCAAGAGACAATATCATTAATATCAAGCAAATGATCAATTCTATTTGCTTCTGCGGGATTGCCAAAGCACGACTTCCCTCCCAGTCAGGCTCAGCACCTTCATCTTGCTAGAACTATCATTGAGATGCAAATTCTGACCTTTTCATGGCAGGCCAAGGTCTTGAAAGGGGGATGCGAGTGTGGTGGGGTGGAGGTAGTAAAAAAATGCAGTTATGTATTCTCACGGTCCCTGGATGATGGAGTGTACTTACAAGTTCACAAAGAGCACCTAGTCAAGAATTAAAAAGAAACTGTTTAGGAGGACAGGGCTCGACTTCAGAGATCTTGGCAGGTCTGAGAAATAGTTACAGGTATTACACTTGGAGAGGTGAGAATGGACAAGAGGCAGACAAAGAGATGAACAAATTACAGGCTTGCAAACAATGGGCTGCAGCAGGACTGTAGACAAGGATGTGGTCTATTATAATCCCCAGAAAAACACCACATTTCCTGGTGTGATGCTATTGCATAGAAGGAAAAAATACATTCTTGATGTATCTGTCACCAGAAGCATTACAGAAGGTGACTATTCTATTCTGCTTGCCTGATGACTTGCCAGTTGGAATGTTGTCACTCAAATTTGAATGCTTCTTTTGGAAGGGAGCAAGTTAATCAAGGGAAGTCTGCACCAATCTGCAGGTCAGGTGTTTTGGGTTTGGTCACAGGGTTCTTTTTTGTTTCAAACTGGAGTTGATCTTTTAGTATGGCACTGATCTCTTCCAAAGGGGTGTTGTCTAAAGCATGAAGGTTTTATAGAGAAGATGGCAACATTTAAACCCACGTGGAGGAAAACACCAAAAAGCCCTCTTATTTTGCAGGCTGTGTAACAGGAAAAGAAACAATAATTGCTGGAGGGGTACAATATTGAGATACTACATAACCACTTCCATGCAGACTTCAGGCAACATAGGTTCACCTCCTCCCCAGTGTTACATTTCTATGATTTAAAGGATCTCCAAGGGGCTAAAATGAGAAGGCAAATGGCAAAACTGTGATTTCTCTTCTGTGGGAAGGAGATTCTGATTCCTGTGACAGTGGGAAAGACGTACAGCACAAAACTGAAGAAAGCCCTTCAGTAGGATCCACGTGCTCCTATCCTGCTCCCATGCCAGAATCCTTTCTGGACTACCTGCGCAACACCTAGCATTTCAGCAAGGGCAGTGGCAGCACGGCAAAACAGTCCCAAGCATCCCCTTCCCCACTGCAAAGCACACAGTTTGCTAACAAGGGAGGAAACAGCCTTATCAGTTCATAAAACATGAGAAGGGGATGGCCTCATTGGCATCCACTTGACTGACAAGGCAAGCTCATTGCACCTATTTAACCGACCCAGTTTCTCAGCATACCATGTTAAATCAAAAAGACCCGACTGCAAACCGAAGGACACGTTCCATTTCAAATCTCATTGTGTTAAACATTGCTTCCTCATTGCAAATAAATGGGAACATTAAGTCACATCCAACTGGAATTCCTCCGAGTCTATGAAGCAGAGTTAGGTACTGTTGCATTTGCAACAGGTAAAATTAAGAGTTGAATAGGCTGGTCTTTGTTCCTTAAAACCTTGCTCACCTTCCCATGAGAGGGGAAAATACCACTGAGGGCAAATACATTTGTATATAATAATCTAGAAGGCTAGTAGTTACTTCAAAATTGTCCAGCACGGTTGTTAGCCTTAACTACTAGTCAGCTTTAATGCAATAGTTTGTACCACCTTTTTTTTTTTATAGTAATCCTTAGTATTTAAGGAGCAATAACTATATCGGCTATACTTAGCTGAAATTTTTTAAGTTTTTGCTGCTCTCATGCAAGGTGAAAAAGCTTTAAAACAACTCCTGCGGAAGTTTTTCTGAAAAGAGAAAAAGTACTTTGAGGGGAAGCCAAGAATAATTTTGACGTGAAATCTGAAAGCTAGAGACTGTTTAGATGAAGTTGGGGGGGAGGGGGCTCATGTGGGCAGGAAAACCTTGAATACCCAGATCTGGGGAGTCATCCAGAAATTCCAGTTTTAGCAAAGCAGGCTGAATTTTCAGAACAAACTTCCCCCTCCCCGCTATCATACACAAACAGATCACAAGAAAGCCAAACCATTGAGTTTGGCTTTGCAGCCAGGTCACTTGACTCTTCTTTGTGAGATAGCATGAAAGCGTCTTTGTAATTGACCATGAAGATAATCCTAGAACATAAATTCAAACTTTTTTATTTTATTTGTGCAGAAGATGGCACACTAAATTACACGACTATCTCAGTTTCCTTATCCAAAGCCTGACATATCTTATGTCAGCATATAACAACTGCAAAGCAGGCATCTGCATGAAAAACTGAGAAGCAGCCATGGCTGTAATTCAGTTCTTTATCTTAGGTCAAGCAATAACACTCTGCGTGCCAGAAGATCATGAAGATTTCATGCAGGTGTGGCAAGCGTGCGTGACACCACATCTCTGATGGCCCTGGTTCCCAAATGCTTCGGCCAGGCTTCCAGCATTCTCCACTTCTGATCAGGTCTGTACAGTTAACATTAGCTGCTCAGTCAAACAGTGAAAACAAGCAAGTACTCTTCCCAGAGAAGAAAAAAAATAAAAAAATAAAATCTTGCTCCCTCTACCTTTCCCCCAACTCTTTCCTAATAAGCAAACTACATCATTCTGTCTCAGTTAGAGAGTTGAAAAACTGAGACAGAGGCCGTTTAAAGATTTTAAAATTCAATTTTTTTAAAAAACAAAATTACCTAGGACAGCCCTACATTCTGACAAGACATAAAGCAATGCAGTTTAAGCCTGAAAGGTCCCAAGATATTGCTCTTAAACAGGCACATACACTCAGGGAGACCAGATGTTTTTCATGCAAAACATTTGCTCTTTCTCTGAGGGCTGTAGGAATGGTTTACTCTGAACACAAGACAAGGCTAGGAAGAGGCAGGAGGGTTTATGGTGTTCTGTTGAAACATATTAATGTTCACTTTAAAGACTCTCTGATACTATATAATACTCTATTAGCATTGTTGGAATATCTGGGTTCTTTAAAGAAGGAACACACAGCCAGTGACAGCAGGCTCAGTGCAGCGCCGCTGCTTGGGTGAGCCATTTGCCCTCAGTTGACGTTAGGATGGATTTAGGAACACAGACTGCAGCAACAATAGGTCCTTTGTACCTAAAGGATAAATACAGAGGGAAGCTGCAGGCCACAGGATCAAACTCCTTCATACACAGACTGTTTCATCAAGACAGCTGTTGCATCTAATTAAACATAATGAAGTTGCAAGACTAAGGCTTTACACATGAAGTTTAAAGAAAGCCCCACAACCAACCCTCAACAAAGCTTTACCTCAAGAAGTCACTCAGAGTCCAGAATGAATCAGACCATCCTTTGTGGTCTTCCATCAGAAACACCAGCATGGGGTCAAGTATAGATAATATAGAGGTTTAAGATCTCAAGTTTTATTATAATTTCAAAGTCTTTTAAACAAGTTAACATCTCCAATATTTACGAGTCAGCTACATAAACTAATATGATCCTTCTCCAATCCCCAAAAGGGAAAATAAAAAATAACAGAGTATCTCATAGTCTTGATCCAGAACACAAACACCATTTCATACCTCTGCTTGGCTTGTTCATTTGGAAATGACAGACATGCAACAATTTATGCAAAAGCTGAACTTCCAAGTACCAAGTCACAACAAACAGGGACAGGGTTTGAAGACATGAATAATCTAAATAAAAGCTATAATAGCCTCAGAGCTTCCCCGAATCTGAGCACCAATACTGGTGCCTTTTATTCCAGTGCTTATGCAGAGGCACAGGTTCTAGAAAACAGTGCGCATGGAAAAATGCAAAGCCATCCTGAAGAGTCAAAAGTCTGACGGATACTCAACTGGAGACCAGGCAACACCACCACCTGTCAGCACACAGCACTCACTTGCAGTAGACCCCGTATGAACAGTACTAGCACAAGGTACAGTGATCGTTCCTCTGAGGCTGCAGACTGGCACATTATATTGGAGCAGGTTGGGCTGTGTGAACACAAGGAAAGTCTACGACTTACACTCTCGCAGGATTATGTCCTGAGAGTTTAAAGGGGACCAGGAACCAAATGTTGGAGAAATGTTCTCAACAGCTGTGTTCTTCCCAAACGGAGACATTACAGGGTGCGAAGTGGTATTTTTCATCAAATGTGAACTGGAAGAAGCTTGAGGATGTTTAAAGGCGTGGAACAATTTCCATGCAAGAATCAACTAAGCTGGTTAGCACTTGTCAGTTTGGAAGAAAGTTAACTGAGGCTAGGACACAAGAGCATATAAATTCATGAGTTATACGAACAGAATGGACAAGGACCACATGTTCACTGCTCTACCAATAGAATAACTACAAGGCATCAACAGCCTGAACAAGAAAAAAGTTTTTCAAATAATTCTGTAGCAAGGAGTTTTGTAGATAACTTTCCAAACAATGTGAAGGTTATCTAGGACAGCCATAGTTAAAGCATACTGTGGATGCTGGAGTTCACGTGGTTTCAAGGGGAGACTGGACAAGCTCACAGAAATCCATTTAGTAACCCATTATATAGGAACTTTCAGCCTCCAGTACCTCAGCAGCTCAGAGGAAAGCAGTGGTGCCTGTCTTTGAAATACTCTTCCTCAAGCATCAGCTTTTGGACAACATCAGAGGCATACTATTAAGCTACAGGGGCTTTCTGCCTGACCTGGCAAGGCCAGCCATGTTCTTATAAAATTCAAAGTGCAGAAGGAACATGAACTGCATTTACTTAAGAAGAAATAGCAGTGTAACAAGTCACACAAGGCCTGGTAATGATGTGTGTTCATTCTGCATTCTAGTTATGAATCCATTTGTCAAAAACAGATTTATTGATTCAATACCCTACCCTTCTATTTTACCTGTTTAACCAGGCTCTTTCATTTTACCTCATGGACTTCAGTGGAACATATTGCATGGCGTTTGCAAAATTTATGCGTGGGATTATGTGATGTGATCACCTCCAATAGCTTGATAACCTGATCTATGTCCAATACACTACAATGCTCACACCTCCCAACAAGGTACTTCAAACAGTATACAACAGGTACTGTTTGCTCCTAGATAAAGATAGGTTATTGCAAGTCCTGGAATGTCACCTAAGCACAAAGAAACTGCTCTTAAGAAATTACAGATCGTACAGGAGAAGTGATTGGAAGGATTGGCAAAATACTCCTTCTTGATTCCTAAAACAGCTTGAGGGCTTCTGAGTTTCATACTCTTCACAGGCCCTTCACTGTAGAAGTGTGATGGCAAACAAACATGCCCCAGTGATTCCCAAAGTGTACCCAGAGCACAATGGGGGCAGAAAAAGTAAATTTCAAAAGTTTGCCTGCATGGCTGTATCAGTTTTTAAAGGGGAAAGCTATTCTCTCTCACACTCGGATCACCAAATATCAATTATGCAAATCCACCCACAATTTTACACCACATACTTTGTGCACCAGGAACTTTATCTATAAACACTTAACTCTACAAAGACAAAAAGTTAAGCAAGCTAAGCTTTCATGATTGAAGTATATTCTGCTAGATGTTAAAGAATAACTTCAGCTCCCACAAAGAACTATGAAGCCCAGATCCTACAGTACAGACTTTGAAGTCCTCTACTGGGCTACACAGGTTAAATTCAGGCACCCTGGTACAAATGTGAGAGTCTTTAATCTCTGCTTCTTCAGGCAGCAGGCAGCTCACAGATCTGCTTTATGCATTTGCCAAATGGTGGTCTCCTGGCAGAACTGAGAAGCTCTGGACCCATTTCATAAGCCTGCTCAAGATTCATCAACTGGACATCCACTTGCATCCCCAGAGAAGCCTTTCTCACATACATTCCACACTGAGGTTAGGACCGCCACAGCAAACGGGGACATTTTCACGCAAAATCAAGAGAGGAAGGTACAGTGATAACCGAGTTTTACACAACAGCTAGAGCACTCGCTCACAGAAGTGTGAGGGAGAAGCAAATGCACAATAACCCTCTTTCAAACAGGGCAACTCCATACTCCCTTCTCAAAACTAGCAGAAGACTACAGGCCTTGTGTAGGGGTGCCAGCACCTCTTCTACTGAGCCTACACAACAGGTATCTAAATACAAGTCCTTGGTCATCAAGCAACAGTTTCTCTTGCTCACTCAATTAGAAGATGAGAGTCCTGCATGTTAATTCTTAGACTTAGACCTTAATTGACAGCTGATAGTATCAGATGCTCATCAGTCCCAGCTGAGGATACAGCTGCTACTCGTGCTCTCTCAAAGATGAGGCAGGTGCAGGGAAGGCATGTGATTTTCCCTCACTATGAAGTAGGAACTAGAAAGAGAAACAAAATCTGGATCTGAACAAGTGAGCAGTATGGAGGCAATATGGTTAGCTGTTACACTGAGCTAAACCTTGTTTCCAGACTCACATAGCAACAACTTTCTCCTTACCTAAGGGGAAAAGATCCTGTTGACTGCTCAATGAAAGCCAGAGACTTCAGTTGCTTCTGCAAAGCACTGTGCTTCTCAGCTCACAGGCTAAATGTTATCTAATGCCAAAACCAGGCTTCAAAGCAAGCAACAACGCAGCTAAAACACATTACTTAACACAGCATGCAGTGTGGTTCAGCGATCTTAGGCAGTGTTGCCTTCCTTCAAGGTCAATTGAGTGATTATGGGATTTACAGTGCACATAAAGCTCTTTGGACACAGAGTGCCAAATAAGAACACCACTGATGCGGGAATCTTCAGTGGTCATCAAGAAGTCTTATTCTCAAAAAGTCCTGACGTATCACAGCTTGTTTTTTCATGGACAGAGGAAGACATTCATGTGGGCGGAGGGAGGGAGAAGAACAGGAAGGCTTACCTCCCCCCTCTCTGCTCTTTAAGAAGGCTAAGAAATTCTTTAAGTAGTGACTAACATAACAGTTAACACCCTTGATTTCTTTGCAGCAGTTAACATCCTAGAACAAATTGCCCTCAGAAATGCTTGCTCAGCTCTTGCAGTAATTCAGGTTTTTGGCACAATTGTGAACTCATTCTCTTATAGCTTAAGTCATCTGTGAACTACTCCCTAAATTTACTATTAATAGAATCCTCCACCTTCCTTTTGCAGCTATGAGTGGGCGTTCTCCCATTTGGCAAATGGAAGCTTCCTTACATTGCCATTTTGCAGCAGACTATACACCTCCTGGTATTGAGTAAGTACACCATATGCCATACTATCTGATTATTATTATTATTATTATTTGTATTTAGAATAGATTCCTGTCACTGCACTTGCATCTCCCTAGGCTGGCTTATCATAAACTTGTTGAATTTTAATACCATTATCTGTTCACAGATAGCTAAAGGTTTGGCAGAAGACTTGAATGCTGTCTTCAAGGGTTCCCCCCCCCAATTAATGTATATTCAACATGAAACAGACATGGAGGACTTGTCGAACCACTCAATGCCTAGCACACACTAGCATATTATTAACAACATAGGGCTGGGAAAAAGCTTTTGAGTCATCAGTTCCAGCACCCCACTCCTACAGGCAGCAGCATTAAATTCTGTCCTTATTGAACTATCTTAAGGGATGTCAGGTCTTGGAATAGCCTCCTAATAAGACCACCAAGCAGGAAAAAAAACCCACCACACACACTTAACTGCTCTAATGTTTACGAGTCTCTTAAACAAGAAGTTCTGCTTAAAGCAGTTCTTCCGCCTTTTTGCCATTTATACCCCTTACATTTTATAAAGGTGAAGGAAGAGGTAACTTGTTTAATTCTACCAGGCTAAAGTAGCCAGGCACTCTCTTGACGTGAGGAGGTTTTCGGTCTCTAGTCATCCCAAACCCCTTCTCTAGGTTCTGCTTTGAATTTGTCTCTCCTGAATGCAGATGGTAAGTGCAACCTATATTCAAGGAAAGATCTCACTAGCACCTTCTATTACTGCTTTCCATTAGAGAAACCCTATGCATTGCAGATGACATGGACAACAAGACAGTCATCTTACCACTGATTAATCCATATACTTCTATCCTATATGGCGAGGGACCTTCTTCCCTCACCCCTCCAAGTTTAACAATTGCAATGGGACCTTATTACCCCAGTCCTTCAGTCCCCTTTATATGGTCGCCCTCTGCATTAGTAATTACTCCCCCTCAACAGCATGGCATTAGCAGATTTCACTAGTATGCTCAGTTTTCTGACCATAGGCCACCAGTAAAGGTATTAAAAACCAGCACCTCTTGATATTATTCATTTGTATGTTCTCTTTAGCACCAGAAGCTGTTAGACTGCATTTACTGAGAGGACTCTCTTTACACAGTTTTATATACATGCACACAAGTATTAAAAGTTCTTGTGTGACACTACATCAAATGTCCTACTGTAAAGCNAAACAAAACAAAAAAAATCCACCTTCGATAAAGTAACAAAGAATGCTGGTAGGTCAGATCAAATTAACAGGTCTATAGACCAGAGATCACATTTCCTTCTCCTTCTGTAAGTAATGTTCATTAGCCCACAGCCATGTTGTCCTACCCACAATTTACTAGATTGGTTTGTTTTGCAAAAGGATGTAATTCAGCTAAAATGCCATCCATTCAATGAGTCAAACAGAAATAAACTAGCAACATGCATCTAGGAAAAACACAGAAAGCACACAGACACTCCAGCAACAAAAAGATGCAAGGCTGAGCAAATAAGTTTATTTAGCATTGTAGTTGTTTTCAGGTAACACAGCAGGATTTGGGTAAGATGACATCTCTTACATTTCCTTACATAATAATTCGCCACCTGCAAAAACTAATGAACCTCTGCACAGACTAAATGGAAGTTATATATCTGAACTGTTGATGAACTCCCAGCCAGAAACCCTTATGCACTGGGTACAATAAGTTATATATTTATAGCTTAACTCAGAGAGATCTTGTTACTTTGTAACTGTTACACATGGCAGAATGTCTGTGTTAAAACACTTTCCTATATTAACAAATATATTTGTTTCAGAATTATTTTCTGGACTGTTACTAAAATTTATTTTTAGCACTGTAAACATGCACCAGATCCAACTAATTGTGAGTAAATGTCACCACAGAATCTGGAATATAGTTGGCTTTCTATCACTTCACTTTGGCACTCAATTAAAATACAAAATCACTAACATTCTAGTGTTATTGGACTTACTGTTTGTTTACTGGGAAAAGATAAATTCCAAACATGATCTGCAAGCTTTGTGTGTGCACACATAATTTTTGTTAAAACAAAAGTTTCATATAAAAGTTTAACTTGGTAGGTTTTGGGGGGTGAGTGTTGCCAAAATCTTGCTTTCTGTCATCTCAGTCTTTACTTGTAAAGAACTGATGACCAATGTGTCCAACTTCACCCAGAGCAGCATGCAGTCTGCCAAGTGACATCATATTTACTTACGCCATGCAGACAAGACACACACAAACAAGCATAGGTAATAAAAGTTTAGTATCCATGTCAAATACCCATCAGAAACTAAAACTGCTTCCCCATGCATCCCAAGAGTTCATTCCTCATGCATGCCAAAGGCTGTTGTCATGCTCGTCCTGAGCACAGTTTTGCCCCTGGAGTGACAGCTTTACACCCTCTCCCCCTGCTCCCTGCAAACTGACAGGAATCCTATTTAGCTGCATTAAGAATAAATGAGCTGGGTTGGGAAGGATCCAAATCCAGTCTCAGTCTGAAGCAGTCAGACCAAACAGTGTGTTCTATTAAAATAACCTCTGCAAGATTCCTCTTGTCTGTTTACAGCAAGGTGGAAGTTAGCCCTGCTGAACAGCAGATTTAAAAAAAAAACAAAACAAAACAAAAAAAAAACAGCTTATATTGGACAAACTATTGACACAGAGTCTTGGCCATAAATCCCAGCCAGCAGGTCACGTCTCAAATCATTAGAGTACAACCGTCCTTTCCCAATGGAAGGTTGTTTACACCATCCACCTTTGTTATTCACTGGCTAGTCAGCCAAGAAACAAACAAAAAATCACCACCTATGAGGGAATATGAACATAGCCATGCCATGCAAAAGGATGAACACAGCTGTATTTATTTATTTATTAAGAGATTAGAGAGGTTTTCCACAGTTATCCATGGCTTCCAGTAAGACTTAGTCCTAAACCAGGATTTCAGATTATTCTGACCAGGATATTTCAAGAAAGCACTCTGCAATTAGCAAATGGCTAATATGGCAGAGAGAGATTATTCACACACAACCTTTTACATACATGCTTTGTAAACTACGTATTTTCTCCCCCACCTGCAGAAGGATCCTTTCAGTATACATTTTTGTATGCAGTAATATATCACCTCCTACTGATGAAATACACCTAGGTGGACTGAAGACTTAGCAATTCTTAAAGAGATGGAGCACATTTTTTTTTTTAAGTTTACAGGAACTGCAACATAAGTTAACCTAAGCATTCCTTTTCGGGGGAAAAAAAAAAAGGAGTAATTTAAACTAACTTTTGTGTTATGGTGGTAAAACATCAATTGCTTATTACCATAAAGATAAGCTTGTTTACTCCCATTTCACAGGGTGTGTGTAGTTAGTACTCACATGAGTCCTTCACTGCACTGCATTTTAAGAAATATTGCTTCTGTTGAAAATAGATAGCAACAGTAATCTGTTCTGATTATGTTCTTCAGAGTTCAAAAGTGCATCTGCTCCAATAACTGCTCAAGGCTTTGCATTAGGCAGTTAGTTCCTCAAGGGAATTGTTGTTTCTAACTGGCAGAATAGTAGCAGATTTTAAAACAAAACAAGCAAGAAACCCCACTAGAAAATCGAGGGGCGGGGGTCAAAAAAAAAAAAGAGGGATGAAAGACAGCCAAGTTTGTTCAATTATAAAAAAAAAAAAAAGATACAAAAAAAGGAAGAAAACGGCTTTTGATAATGACTGTTAGGGACTACCGTGGAGAGCTGCATTAAGAGCCCCTGGCATTTAGTTTTTAGATCACAAAGCAAGGGGGGGGGGTAGTTTCTCCTACGCTTATAGACACATAAAAGTTTCCTGTAGACAAATACACAGGCCATGCAAACACCAAATGGAAGCCAGTGCAGTTTTGCCACCTCTCGTTAAGTGGGAGCGTGATTATTATTATTATTTTTTTTTT
>VZSZ01009680.1:339566-380696 GCA_013398815.1 Ibidorhyncha struthersii | reverse complement strand
GAGGAGTCTGAGGGAGGGCCGCCGTGCATGGGCTCACCGAGTCGCCCGCTGCCCCGGCCTCCCGCCCGGGGAAGGGGGAACGAGTTACTGGTTCTTGTGATGGTGGGCACTGGCACTTCTTCTGTTTTATTGGTAGTCCGTAACAGTCGGTGTGTTTCTTGGAGTCCAAAGCTGGCAGATACAATTACTTAACAAAACACAGGATTGTTTTCTGTATTAAAGCACGTTTTCAGCAATGGCAGCAAGAGGGAAAAGTTTGAAAATCCACCTAAGCTCAGAAACTAGAAAGCAAAGAGTATACTTCAGTTGGCCCCGATCCTTCCTCAAGACCAAAAAAGATAGTGCAAGTAACCTAACAATCTACAGGCGCACAAAGATGACAAAGTCTGCATCTCTGCTTCTTGTTCCTTCTCCCTCTTCATTCATGAACACACTCCCGCAGATAAAGTATCCGCCAGCCCTGTGGGAGCTGCTCGCCTCCCACAGCATCTCCTCGCTTGGCTGGTCGTAAGAGCACGTTGTATTTACATAGTCATGGGCAACGGCCTGTAGGACGCAGCTCTTCCGCTGTGCCAGCAATGGCATGTAGCTGAGCTGTAAGATTAAAGAAATCGCGCAGCCTGTACCCAAACGGCTGTCTGCAACATCCCCGCTTCGAGCAGCGTCTGGCTGTTTGGGCAGAAAAGGCATAGGACGGGAACAGGGAGGCACAGAACACGGCAAATAACAACCCACTAAATGGAAAGTATATAGGGCAGTGGAGAGCCTGGGAAATATCAAGGGGTGGTAACGAAAAGGACAGCCCTAACAATACAGTTCCTGCGTTGGAGAAGGTCCAAATGGCGCCCTCCCTCACAGAGTCCACTAGGCAGCAATTGGTAGTGCCACACTAAATTAAAAGAATCGTTACTGTGTCAGGTCTGTGGGAGAAAAGGGAGGAGAGCCAAGTCGGCAGCTGAGAGAATTCACAGTTATATTCCTTTCCTGTTGCATGATCCTCAGGGATTAGAGGAGGCTTTACCATCAAAATGGAGCCTTGGGGGTGGCAGCTTGAAACAGCAGGTGAGAAGAAATAGTCCAAGCTGAACAGGTTCTAAGAAAAGTGCCATGGGATCAAACGTCTTTGGGAAACAGGTATGGCCTCCATTTTCAGATGAAACAATTCCACTGAGATTTACTTGGATCAGGTAAATTTAACAAAATATGATTTGTGAGGAGGCTTTCTATGCTCTTCTGTTAAGCAATAAGTTTATGTTGGGATTCATCCCTTATTCAGTAGGATGGACCAGACCAGATTATCACAGTGTTTTGGGTTGGCTGCCAAGCACAAGGAAAGACTGCTTCAAGTAAGGAGTGCTGTAAGAACCCAGCTTTTGCAGCTCTCACACAGAACCCTAAGTGGTGTTCATGGATTTTTTTTGGGGTGGGAAAGGTTAGAGATGAGATATTTTCATTCCTTAGTCTTAAAATCCAGATTTTGGCTGTGATTGGAACAAGAAAAGCCAAAAGAAGTATGTCCGTCTGCATACCCTAGAAACAGGGTATTGCACAGATCTAATGGGAAGCCCATTTCTATCCTGGGAGATTTTCATTCCCAAAATCCTTTCCGGTTCATAGCTCAATATGGGCTTAGAGGCCATCACCCTGGGGCTTCACCTTTGAGTGATTCCATGTCAGAGTGATGCCTCATTTAATAGATCATAATCTCTTCAATGTCTTGAATCAGTCAGGTAAGTATTTGTTTCCATATTTAGTTATATATCCAAGCTTAAACCCCTGATTATTTTTTTTTTTTTTACATTTACCATTGCTTCCTAACCACAGAGACCTAGAGGCAAAAGGAATTACAGTGACTAATAATTAAGTGTGACAACATACAATCTTTAGGTTCCTGTTTGCCACAGAACATAACCTTGTGCCATTCTCCCACAATCACCTGCAATACACAGGGAAAGGTAGATACCTCAATGGTATCCATAACTACCAGCTTACTCAACGCCACTCCACCCAAAACCAACCACCATGAACATGTTGAGCTTACACACGCAGAACTGTCTTCTGTGGAAGGAACCAGAACAACTGCCACCTCGGAGCACACATGAGAGACCCTTCGCCTCCTTCTTGGGCTTTTGGCTTCTGCTAGGTGCGTTTTCATCCTCCGTGGCTGCAGAGCGCAGTGTCTTATTAAACACTCAGGTGGGGTAACAAGGTGTCTTTGTTAGACTAAGAATGTCTCTTCTATAGCTGGATCCCTGACCTCTCTATGTTTCTCTCCCCACCTCCCTCTCAAATGGATAGGATGGTATATAATGCCAGCTCATCCCTCCCTTTTATACAGAAGCCTACTTATCCTTTGCAGATGCAGTTCAACTAGCCTAGCTCCCCTCTCCTCCAGAGGGGAGATGAAAGCCCCCAGTTCTCTGGCTATCCTGAGAGTGTCCTGATAATCAGCATATTGCATTTTTGGAGCATGGGCATCACGTGTAATCCTGAGAAGCATCATCTGTCAATGCTTACAGACCGAATCCCCTTTGGAGTTCAGGCGAGGGAACATCGGAGCAGGCATGAAATGGGCACAAAGCAATCAACGCCCATCAAGACAGCCTGGGGCAGAGATACAAGTATGAAAAAAACCCAGATTTAAATGTAGAAGCCAGGGAAATTTTCACATGAAAAATCTATGGAACTTGGTTACTTCTAGATTTAGGCATTAGCGAAGCAAGAGAGAGCTTTTACAGCCACCTTAACTACATCATCTTCAGTCAGACCTCACAAATAAGCATAAGACCCAAATCAAAATGAAGTCTTTAGGTTACAGGGTTAAGATCTGCTCTGATCCAGCACTTATTCTTAACCTGCTTTATTAAGAGGATAGCATTAATAACAATTTACAGGAATTACCAAGGTACTAAGGCAGAGGAGGTGATGAAAGGATCTCGATTGCTCAGCAGGTCAGGAGCAGAACCCAGTTTCTGTTTTCTTCTCTGTAACAGTTCCCGTACCTTACTGACCCCTAACCAAACTGTGTTGTCATCCTCATCAAGCCCGCCTTCCCTGTTTTAAAGAGAAGACCCATTTAATTTTCCTGTTCTACTTTAATCTGTAATAACTTTCCAACTTGATGCAAAACATTTATGAATTCCAAGTGTTTGCCAGAATTTGCTCAAGCAAGTCCTATCACTATAAAGTGGCTTTTCCTTAACAGGCTTGGTGACAGCCAATATTTAGGCAACATAAAACTTCCTAAGCTGGATCACCCTGGAATTTGGAAGCATGGAATCTGGTTCTCTAAAACCACCATTTTTGGTCATTCATTTTGGTCAAATCAATAGTCTCAACAAGAGGCAGCCTTGAACTCCTTGTTTCTCCATATAGAAAGCTTCATCCAGGTTTAGGATTTTTGGCAAGACATAGCTGGAAGAGTTCTGCAGCACTTCTGCTGGTTCGTTTGCAGTTTTACTCTGGGGCTTTTTTACTAACTGGAAACCTATAGTAGCTAAGTCTGTCCTCTTGACAACTCACAGACTGTGCATTTAGCATAGCAGTCAAGAGAAAGGCCATTCAGTATAGAGGTTAAAAGAAAGGATGCCACATTCTGCACCCTGTTGTATAGATTTAACAAGATTTGCTCTCATCTAGGACAGTCAAAAGGGTGATTTTGTCAATTGGAAGAACTGTAGGAAGAAAAAGAACCATATGGTTTTATTGACAATAGTTTCCTTTTCACTGTGCATGACTGAATAGGCAGTTTATTCCCCATTGCAGCTTCTGAAATTTTGTCATTACAATTCCTGAAATGTCAGACGTCAGGAAGAGTGGCCAAGGACCTGCAGAGTTCTAGTTCTGTCTGCACTGAGAGCTGCTTTCCCACTACCCACACTGAGCTTATTGAAAACCCGATGAATTCAGGTCACAGTTGACCAGGATCTATTGACAAAGCACTGTTGACATTCTCTGGGTTTCTTTTGAAGGGGATATACAAGGCAAAAGAGTGCAAAGCTTGTGCCTCATTTTTGGTTGTTTCTAAATGAGAAGCTGCTGCCAAATTCAGTTAATGTTTCTTTGCAGTAAGCGTGGATTCCCACAAGTTTACTTTGTACTAGCAAATGGTTAGGTGGGTTCAGGCCTGGAAATAAACCTCATTATATGATCCAGTGGTTACATGCTGGAAAATCCTTACGTTTGTATTAATTTTATTTTCCAGCTGCACCCCCAAGTGTTCCTTGGGATTACCTGACCCTCTGATTGATCATCATGGAGCCCTATGGGGACATGCTAGGTTATGAAGAAATGTACATATAATGAAGTTTATGAAGGATTATTTTAAAATGTGGTAAGAAGGAAAAAGAAGCAGACAAGGCTTGAAGCTTTTATCTGGTTTGTTCTTACCCATCATAAAAAGAGAGAGAAGCTTAAAGGAAGATTATAAATATGTTTCTTCCCCTTGGCAAAAACTCTGAAAAGTCCCAAGGCCAGTTTGCTTTCTGTTCTCATGTCGTCTTAGTAATAACTCTGGTAACACATTCTTCACTCATCTTCCATAGGAAACTTTCACAGGGAGTGATGCAAAGCGTGCAATAAAATCTTCTTGTGGACTGAAACAAAACGTAATTTGGCATTTACATTTGGAGTATGCCGAGACTGAGAAATTATTTACAATGGATGGGGAAGGCAAGACTTAGTGATAGGTAAAATATACATAAAATATTACTCAAAGTAAAGGCAGGTTTAAACATGCATGTGATCAGGGAAGGAAAATCTATGGTAATCATCTGTGTAACTGAAATCCGCAATGATTTATTGATCTTCCCAACAAAAATAAACAAATAGAAAAAGCACTGAAAGTTTTTTGGATCTATTGAATGAGAACATCCATGTCACAAAGCATTGTTTAAAAACGTGTAAAATGACAAATGAAGTTCATGACATACTGAATTTGTGGAGATTATACCACACGTGTAAATCCAGCCATGTTTGTTGAAGACGCAAAGCAAATGGAAACTAGGGGCAACACAGCTTTTACGTCTCAGAATGAAATAATGATCTTAATGCGTATGATAAGAAAGGAAAGAGGAAGGGAGTTCCCTTGGTTAAGTAATCTCTATTCCACCTTGATATCTTCCTTTGTGCTTTTTTATTTGGAGTCTGATTAAAAGCAGAGCTGAGTGCCATATACTGCAAATACCCCCTGCAAGTCTGAACTCTTTCTATGGGGACTGGCTCTTTTAGTTTTGTTTTTGTTTTTTTTTTTAACATCAAACTAGAGATGCATAAAGACAGTGTTGACAAAAAAAAGCAGGTCAAGTAATGAACTTAGTTCATGTGCTTCACAAATGGAGCAGAGCACAGATGTGTGCTTAGAGCAGGTGTGAGTAGTAAGGAAGGTAGAGGCAAAATAAATGCCCACTGGTTAATAGAGGGAAACATAATTCATCAGTCTATGTACAGGAGTTTTTTTTACTCCAAGCTGTTTTACAATTGTATATACTGCTGCCATATGTATTGCTGTCACTGTGGGAATGAGGTTGTGAGAGTTCAAAAATACAAATAATAAGCTCTTTCAACTTAGCTAAGAGTGCCAAAATTCAGAATTTCAGGGCTAAAATAAGAGTGTAGAGTTCAATGTACAATTAATGGACACAGAGTACATTTTCTTTTCCTGTGATATGATGCTGACTCACACCTTTTAAGATCAGAAGGACCACGTTTGACTTTCAGCATAAACTTAGCTGTTGAGTTTTGCCTGGTGATTCTCAAATCAAGGCTGTACCATTAGAAAGGCCTTAAATCCCAGTCTCACGACTGAATGACAGGGATTCTACCTCCTGTCCAGTTCTCTCCATGGCCAAGTGCTCTCTCAGTATAAGTTGTGAAAGTTGTTTGGATTGACTGGTACTTGTATTTCTCATTTAATTTCAGAAGATGCCCTATCTATAATGCAATTTGCAGTTAAATACTGAGCCAAGATAAAACATCTAGCATGGCTCTTGCCTCAGCTAAGTCACTAATAGAAGCTGTGCGGTTTGGTGCCAACTATCAAAAGACCATTTTCTCTCATTTTTCCCTAATTGAAACAGAAAGAATTGCTTGATGCAGAGGTTACTAGGTAAAGTTCAGAAGGTCCCAGATACCACTCTAGCCTGTTTTTCCAATCACTACTGTCTCGTTCAGATTATCTTCCCATATTTTGCCTAGCCTCATTTAAGTGCTCTACGCAACAAGGCCTCTCCCCCTTTGAACATTAGAGATCAGATTTATTTTGTACCATAAGACTGCTTAGCTTTAACAGCTGCATCCAATATCAAGAGAAACAATAAATATGTAATATTGGTGCTGCTGTTTATTACTGGTCATACATTAGCCCTCCTGCTCTGCATCACTTGCCTCTGCTGTAGACAAGAACATTTCCAAGCACCATGAGGAGCTAAAGTTATGTCTGCTCCGCTCAGGCCACAGCTGCCCAACGGCAGGGCAGGCTGTGCAGGGAACTCCCAGTGCTGAATTAGAAGCAAATATACAATGGAGACTTCTCTCGCTGGTAAAGAAGTGTAATTTTGACCTTAATATATCATGAGTAAGACACTAAGCTGGAGTCTGAAGTACAAGAATCCACCTATCTCTTGGGAAATCCTCTGTTTGCTCTGTGATAACACAATAATGCTGAAAACAGGCGGGCACTGATAAAGACGCAAGACCAAATACAAGGCAGGTATAAGCAGGGTGACACTGCTAAACAAAGAACACTGCCTACTTTCACCAGACTTTAATTTTAACTCTGATATTTTGCAAGGGTTTAGCTGGAACTGTAGCTCAATTAAATATTCATTCATGAGAAAAAGCTATTTGTGTTTCATAGTGAACAGCTCATACACAATTTACAAATGGCTACATATATCCTTAATTAGTTTTCAACAACCCTGCTAAACACTGAGCGCAAACTAAATCCATCTTATGTCGAGGCTGCAGATACACAGTCACCTTATCTAATCAGCCGCAGCTGCCTTAAAGCCTGTAACTCCGAAACAAAGAGGCTACCAAACCAAATAACTTCTGTGGGGCCTCGCTGGAGAAGGGGATCAGGTTGATTACTGCTCACCTGCCACACTGAGGCATGCAGGCAACCTGAAACAAAGGGAGTTTTCAGTGCTTCCCAATGACACACCTAGTTTGTGAAGTAATTACCTCTGACGCATGACACAAAAGATAAACATCCAGTCTTGTAGCATGTTGGCTAGCAACTCAAAAACACTTTGGAAAATAATATCGTTATGCTACCTTTAAAATAGCAGGTGGATTTCACCTGTTTGCAGCAGGTAACTCAGGACCTACGTACTGAGTACCACTTGAGCCTCCAAAATAGAGCTGAAGTGCTGCCTCAGATGTAACCAGGATTTCACACAGACTTGATTTGCTCCTAGGAAGAACACGGCTCAGCTCAGTGTTTCACTTACCAATAAGCTGATTATCTTTTAAAGGTGGCATGATGAATTCTTTAGTCTCTTTTAATAAAAGGCAAATGTAAGATGAGGGGGCAAATCTATTTGGTTACACATAACATGTAACCTTACAATCACCTTCAGTGCTGCGGTTTCATCTGCGTGACCTCTCAGCAATTGCTAGCAACGTCTTTGGAGCCTGATTTGTTGGTCCACTGCTCTGCTTTGACCTTCAAACGCTTACAGTGTGGGAGGAGAAGGGTGAGGTGCTGCTGGACTCCAGAAGCAGGGTGTTGTGTCCCTCCACCTGGTATCAGTTGAGGGTGAGGATCTGGTGACTCCAGAGCTGATGGTTCATGAGCTAATTGTTCAGTATGTTTAATTATCTTGGAGTGCTAAAAACATTCTTGTTGCAGCAATCAGGCACGAAGTAGAGTTTCTGTATCCAAGAAGTTTGTCCATTTTTCCCAACTGTGTCATTTGGCCTTACGGACTTTGCTTTGTGTGGTTTAACACAAACATATGTCCATTAGAGACCTTCATAGACTTGCCTTGCATTATGTCCAAAGCCATCCCCAGCTTGATCCTGGATCTGAGAGAGACCAGGAGCACAAGGGCTGGAGACACCTTGTAGATGTTGGTGAACCATATTGCCCCTAACGCATGCTATGCTGTTACATGTGGCATTTTCCTATGAGAAAGTGCGTTGCCCTGTGTTGTTCTCCCTGACTGTGGTCTGCCTGCCAGGGCAGATGGAGAGTGAGGTGAAAGTGCAACATCAGCTATGGCCTTTCACAGAGTTCAGTTTTAAGGCCAAATGCTGTTAGCGCTTGGGGTGTTGTTACAGTAAGGGCTTCACAGTAAGCCATACTGGCTAACGTACACTGGTTTTGACACAGCGTGTTGAAGCGCAGTGACCCCAGGCATGGCCTCAGTTCAGTGTCTGGGTGCTCTGGGCCTAGGGCCACGAGTGGCTTCTTGTCTGCTGTCCATGGGGAAACTGGTCTTTGTGAAAGCCCACGAGAAGGGCTGGGCCCACTCCGTGCAGACATGGCAGGACAGGCCCGCGGGGCAGTTTCCCTGCCCAGCCCTCCATGGCTGCTCTTCCAGGCAGGACAGCAGCACAGAGTGGGGAAACTGAGAGTCCTGGCCGTGTGCTGAGCTTCCCTTCACCTGCCTGACACTGTGGGGCAGGAACATGCCAAAAGGGCCTTAGAGACGACAACAAAACAGGGCATGCGTGTGCAGCTGATTCACAGGGTGGAGGAACAGCTGGACGTGCTTGCAAGAAAAGCCACTGGTCTCACAGGTGGGGACCTTCCACGATGCAGATGTGGCTCTGGGGCATCCTGGAGAGCTGCGACCAAGGTGCTCCCAGAAAGCAATGCAGACAGGACTAACAAAAGAACCTCACCTACGCTATTGTCTCTGAATGCAACCATTTCTAGCAACACAGCATTTTTTCCAGTGGTGTTCAAATTGATGGGAACTCTCCTGATCCCTTTAGGAGGCTGTCGCACAAGTGAGCAATGTCACAGCAAGGAATAATTTCCTACTGTATTATCTTTCCTGATATCTAAATGTGCTCCTTCCCTGCATTGCTCTCAATACCCTCCACCCCTGTCGCCTGAAATAACTGCTCACTCATCACTGTAGTGGGTTTAGCCGTGCTGTACAAATCCAGAGAGATAAGAAACAATATTCTTTAGATAACAGCATAGACTTGCACAAAGTTCTTTCTTGTCTCAGAGTTCAGTCTGCACCCTTATTAAAAAAAAAAAAAAAAGGAACCTAACAAAAATCCCCTCTTTACAGGGATTACCTTCAAATGAAGCATGCAGTATCATCAGTGCAGCGCTAAGGACACTTGAAATAGTGGTGGTGTTTCAAGTAAGATTTCTTTGCAAAGAAGTGTGCATCTGATTCACAGGGTGGAGTAACGGCTGTATGTGCTTGCAAAGAAAGCCACCATTTTCCCCACGGTTGCCAATGTGCAGTATTTCAAACGATCTCTTTTTCTGTGCTTCAAGCAGCAATTAAGCATTGTATTTCAAATGCCACCACACAGTAACTGGTGAGTAAATAATGACTTAAATAAGGAGTAAGAAAAAGTTTTGTTTGCTTTTGCAGGTGTTAAATTTCAGTGGGACAATCTAACTCAAACAAAGCCCAAAACAAAAGTTACTGGAATTTCTGACTGACAACCTGAGTTTCATGTTAGACAAGGTAGATAATCAAAATTATCTCTCCTGGATCTAAAATCTCTAACCACTGATTTTTACCATGGCTGTAAAATTCTGAGTTTGAGTTTTTCCACTTCAGGTATAAAATTTTGTTTACAGTTTTAATGCATGGGAGAAATAATTGCAGCAACTACATGTGGTCAAAGGATCTATTTCTGCAATGAGTATCCTTAAAAAAAAAACCCCAAAACACAGTAAAACTCGCAATGGCAAGTACATTGCTGGATTTAAATGTGAATTTAGATTATTTTCTTGTTCTTCTGGTAACCTGGTTATTCCTCCCTTGAGAAGAAATGCAATGCTACAGATCCAGTACCCAGATGGATTCAAAATCACATCCTGTAAGCAATCTCGGAACATTACGAAAAAGGTAACTGAATCATGTTTATACCCAGTAATTAATTCTGTGGAACCTATTCACAGAAAACTCAGCTGCTGTGAAACCCTGCTTGTAGAGCAGAGAATGAAAGCTGCGAGTTGTTTCAATGCAAACTAGTGATGCTTGTGAGTGAGCCCCTTCCTGCAGGACTCAAACGTGCAATCCTGCCCCAATGTCAAAGCCCTTCGGAGTCAAGATGGCAGGACCAGGCCTGTAACCGAAAGGTTTAGTGGAGAAAATTCCATGACTTCACTACGACAGGCTCCCATTGTAATTCTTAATTGGTTACTTTAGATTACTCTCTCAGCCAACCCTTGTTAATGTGAAATGATAACCTTGAACTGTGTTCATGGTTTAAGTATTATCCAAAGACCTACACGCAGCATACAGGGACAAAGTCAGAAATTCTTTTGCACTTGTGTGAGGTCAGAATCAGGCTGATTCTGTCAGCCTGATCACAGGATCGCAGCAATCCAGCTGTTTATGGGCCTTATCAAACATTAGATTAAGAGCTTGTGCGTGCCACTCTGAAAATGGAGTTTACCAGCCTGATTCTGCTACTTTTAGCCACGGTGCTATTACGGGATTTGCTCTGCTCAGCAATTCCTTTTGCATCTTCCAACCCCAAACTGCTTTTTCAACACTTGTGTACCCAATGCTCGCTCTGTTTCCTTTCACAACCTGTCAACAGTGCCCTCCAAGCCACCCCATGGTTCAGCTCCTCTTTGAGCCCCCACTCCTCACCCCAGCGGGGGAGGCAGCTGCACCAAGGGTCCCGGTTCTCCCCCCGGGCCAGGAGGAAGAGAGAGGAGAGCCCGGTGGAGCGAGGAGCGGAGTCATCCCTGTTGTTCACAGGAAGGAAGGAACGTGAGGCTCATCCTGAATTTGCCTGGAACATTGTCTCATCAAAGGACAGCCGGCAACCAGGAAGAAAGAAAGTTTATCAGGTGAGGGTTGCTTGTAATTGCCCATCCAGGCCCTACAACAAAGGCTGAGCCTTACAGTATTAAGAGTTTTGTTCTGTGTAATATGGTTAATAAAAAAACTGCCCATAAACAGGGTGAGCTGGCTCCAGGTGATCTGGGCTGGGAACGGGCTTCTGTGGGACACACAGGGACCTTTACCAGAGCACATGTACAGGACAGCTACAGCAGCCAATAAATGTTATATTATCCTAACAGCATAACAAGTCTGTTTTACTATTCATGTATTTTTTTCATTAATTATTAATATTCAGTTAATGCAGCAGTGCGCAGAGTGTACCCACCGGTCTATCCATAAAGGAAGTAATTTACTGCCTGCTTTACAACGGTTCTGTGTAAACACTTGAGCAGCATTAAATACTGCATTTCTATGGGAGTAGTGGCATATTCAGGTGAGGAAACACAACACTTTGGAGAAAACCAAGCACTGTTGGTCCAGCCCCAGCCTGCACCGCTACCAGCCAGCGACAGCGTGAAAATAAATCAATGTTGTTAATGAAAAAATTGAGGAACTGAAAATGATCCCAACATGTTGCTTAAAGCTCAGTGTTTCTATTATTTCCACAGGACTTCTGCTTCGTGCAGCTTGAATACAGCATTAGAAAGGCCCTGGCCTTACTCCAAAACTCTCGTGGATTTCAGTCAGTCAGGATCAGGCTCAGGATGGGCACCTGAAACTAAAAGGGTGAGAAAGGAAGTCCAAGAGACCATGATTACTTCCCAGCATCTGAGTGATTTCTTAAAAGCATCTTGAAATACTCTTCAAAAATTAGAATTATTTATACTTGTACAACCCCTGTATTGTCCTGTTACATCTGCCTCTCTGTAGGAGGCAGATTTTCTGCTATTCTTGTTCCCTAAATCACAGAGCAGGTTTCAAATGTCATTATTCAACTGTTTCTTTCTCTGCAGATGTAACACTGTTCCTGGCAGTGCAGTTTCCCTGCTGAACAGCAAATGGAACTGGCCCAGATGGAGACTGGGATCTGCAAGCCCCTCCTCAGATTTGCAGTGTTTCCTTGCACATATCTGCACTGTTGGCTGGGACCCTGCGGCGAGGCAGGTATCTCTTTGTGAGGCTGCTGCCTCCAGTTCATCCTTGAAACCAGCATCCTCCAGAATTCAGTGAAATGACAATACATGTTTAACTCTGTATGTATACTTGTGAGTCTTGCTGAACCGGAGCCTGAATAAAGCATGGGTCCAGCAGGCATTCCTGTACTAGCTCAAGGATAATAGTTGACTAATCTGTATGGGGAGAGCTGATGGACAACTTCTCATGACTGATCTTCAGTAAAACTAATTTTCACCCTTAAGATTTTTAGAATCATTTCAGTATGGTGTCTGTACATCGTAAGTCACTGTGGCACACATACTGCCCTGTTTTCTTGCAGACACAGGAGCTTCAAATTTTTAGTCTCTACCCTCCCACATTCTGGTGCAATTCCTTTCCTTAATGAGCGTGCAAACAAAATGACCTCTGTGTTCCCTTCTGCAAAATTGTGCACTGTTTCCCTGAAATCTGGAGCTCACATTTTCATGACAAAAGGTGCAATTATTTTCCTGTGCAATAACATTTGCATCAAGACTGGCTTTGCAAACAGATTTTCAGCCTCTCATTAGGTTGACAAGAATCTGGTCAGCCTGGTACGCAATCTTTTGCATCCAGCAAATTTATTTTATTTAAGCGCCCCTTTGTATTAGCCTTTTGAAAGAGCCTTCTGAATGCAAAGGCAGACACTACTGCTCAGTCTACCCTTCCCTGTGCATTACAGATTGTTTACTAATGAGGCAGTTAGAATCTAATTTTATGCAATCGATCATGAAAATGTGTTAACGACTAACCTAAAATTAGCATCTTTCATGACTGTAAGATAATTCCCAAACCTTCCTCAACTACAAGCTGTTCCTTAACAGTAACAGTTCATTCTTTGTCATTCTGGAGTCTCAGAAAGCTCTGAGCAGGGCACTACACTGGTGACCAAGGCACTGGCAAGGCAGAAACTGGATTTATGCAATTCTTAAACACTACTCAAAGATCCACCACCCCACCACCACCCCCCCCCATAGATGAGATTCAGTGAGTGCAAAACTTCACTGACATTCTTTGATGATGCCTTTGACTTGTGGTGGTGGCAAAACTGCTTGTCCTAGTAACCTACAATTATGACATTTAAGTGATAAAACCCACAAAAATCAACACCTCCACTAACAATGCAGTTTCACTATTTAAATGCTGGGGAATTACTTGCATTTTCCTTTTGTCACAGGTTCTGATTTAATTCCCAGTTAAGTCAATGACAGCCTGGAGACTCTCTTGCTTTGCTTCAGTGATAGGGGATAAGCCCAGCAGTCAAGGTTTATTCTCCAAATATTAGTAGAAGTGCTCTGCTTATCAGGCAGTTGATACTGTTAGCTCAAATGCAATAAAATCTTTGCATCCAAATATAAGCTTTTGTGAGATCTTAGTTGACAGATGGATTTATCAATTGATAACAGAGTCTTGAATTTCTTCTTAAACTTTGGTTAATTGAAGCATTTGGGAAGTGTGGATCTTTCCAAAACCACTCATTGAGGAACAATACTGAAATTACGTTGCCTACTCAGGAACCTTACTGTCAGTGAACTTTGACTTTCCAATCATCGTAAACTGTCTTTTAAATGAAGACTATTCTAAAGCTGGAATCTAGTTTTATTTTTGTTTGGATAAAGTGACTAAAGACACATGACATGGACCAATCTAACCAGATACGAGGGAGTTTTACACTAAACCTGCAAACTTTAGTTCCTGCTGCCTCCTAAACTTTTCCCCCAGTAAAGACAATTTAGCAGTGGGCTTATAAAAAATTCCATGAACCTTTATGCACTGAGTGCATGTCCTCAAATACAGTGAAATTCTTGAAAAGACTCTCATAGGCTTCAATGGACTTGTAATCAAGCTCTGCGTGTGAGGCAAGAGGTTCCCTAATTTCCATTTCCAGACATGATCAACAGTGATGGAAGCACCCAGCTCTTTGAAACATCGTGTAAAATTCTATAGTACGCTGTTGTACATGGCTTGATAGTGGTAGAGATGTGATAGCCTGGGAACCCCTATAGTACAGAATAGGGTAATTCCCGAGTAAACCGCCTTCTGAAAGAAAAAAAAATCTTTTAATGAATTAATAGGCAGCAGATGCTGGAAGGAATGTGTTTCTCTGTCTTCTTTTCAACAGTGCTTCACATGTAGAATAAATACAAGTAAAGCATGATACACCTCTAAATATATGTATAGAAGACATATAGCCAAGATTGCTCTTCAGAAATTACAAAACACTATGAGGCAACCAGTAGCACAATCTTTAGCTTAAACAATTCAATACTTTTGAGAATAATTTTTAAGCCATAACATAAATAGGTTCTGAAATCCTACAACAGAATTTGGACAAACAGAAACAGTTTCTGCAAAGTTTATGTATTGCACTCCACTTTGCCAAAAACATGGTCAATGGTCAGGAAATGGCATGAACTAAGCCAGTCAGAGTCGAAATAATTAATATTTTACTATAGGTGTTAGCAGACAAGACTGTAAAAAGTCCTTCCTCCCCATCTGTGTGCTTAGCATGTGATAGGCTATCACCTGGCAGAAACTGTCCAGGAGTCTTTTGGCTCAGGGTCCGGATTAACACAGATCTTGCCTGCGCAGACAAATTCCTGTGGGAGATGAAGGGCTTAAACAAATGAGTATTTCAGAGCCACATGACTATGTTCTTGCATTTCCAAGCCATATAACTACTGGAAGATGTACTGGCTGTAGAAAACTGGGGATTCCCCATGACACCCATCTCCACGTGGTTTGACTGCTGCATCCTCCTAGGCGCTACATCCAAGAACTCCAGGGTTGATGATTCCTGCAAGACTTAACGGAAGCAATTAGCACTGCTTGGTCAGTCTAGTGCTACATTTGACAAGCTAATAATTGCAGTTGAACCTTTCTCAAAGCGCTGTCTTAGTTGAACAGAGTTTGGTGAACTGGAGAAACATCTACACCCATATAAGAACATCAGACAATTGGATCTTGACACCACTTCTGTTGAGTTCATCGACCACATGAAATGGCAATCTGGTCTTTCATCTTTCCCAACAGAGTTCTTCAGCTTTAACCTCAGGTGCACACTGAGGTACCAGCAGACCTACTGGAAACATGAGGAACTGCAGCTACTAAAAGCATCCAACCCAGCCATAATCACAAACTGTTTCTATAAATAGAGTACGAAAGTCACACATGGCTTTTAGGGGCCAGGTGTTCTGGACGCTATTTTTGAGTGGCACTGAGTCCTGATAACATATTTCATTAAATGTTTGCAAAGTACTTGTACTATATGCCAAAAATAAACCTGCAGTGACCTGATCCATCTGACTCTGTGCCATCCTCTCATGCAGGAGTGAGCATGTGAGGATGCTCCTATCTAGAGACCAAAATCAGCAAAGCTGAATTAAGATTGTCTGTACATCTAGACACAGGACACAGCCTGGCTGCTTCACGCAGGTTCATTTTCACTGGTGTCAGGGGTATGCACAAGCACCACGGCACACTTCTACTGCTAGACCAACACCTAACACAGCAGTGGCAGCCACAGCTGGACCCTCGCAACCCCCCTCCCCTCAGGTTTATGCTTAAGCTCAGCTGTCCCTGCGAGCCTTCCATCTCTCCGCTGCTGCAGGGACACGGTCGGACAAGCACCGGCATGACACACGTTCTCCCCCTCCGCAGGGAAGGTAAGGGATGAAACCCCTGAAATGCGCCTCTGACCACCCGTGCCAATCTCGCCCTCGGAGGCTGCTGTCCTCTCCAGCCTGCCCCGGGGGCCCCGCCGCCGGCAGCACCATCCCTCCACCTGTCTCCGCGGGAGCCTGCCTCAGCCCTGCCGCCATTTTGAGCGGGGAGCTGAACGGCCGGCAGGTGGCAGAGCGCCTCGGGGCCAGGACGACCCGTTGTCTCCCACACCTCCAGCTCAGGAGGAAGCCAGAGTCTTTATCCCCCAACCCGGTGAGGCTCTGATGGAGGCGCCNGGCAGAGTGCCTCGGGGCCAGGACGACCCGTTGTCTCCCACACCTCCAGCTCAGGAGGAAGCCAGAGTCTTTATCCCCCAACCCGGTGAGGCTCTGATGGAGGCGCCCCCCCAACCTCCCCGGGAGCCGCTCCAGCTGCGGCCCCGATGGGGTACCACTCAGCTCCCCGACCCTGCTGATGGGACAGCCGCCACCACCGCCCCCCCTCAGCCGCGGGCCCTGCGCATGCGCACAGCTCCCGCCAACCGCGCCACACCCCGACCGCCACCCGCGCGCCCCGGGGGAAGAGGGGAACGGCGGGACTTTGCCCTGGGAGAGCAGGTGTCGTCACAGGGGTGGCGTCCAATGAGCGAGCGCGATTAAAATAGCGCGCTATAAATAGCAGCCCGCGCGCACAGGTGTGGTGGTTGAGGCGGGTGTTCGGGTCCGCTGTCTTCTCCCGCCCCGGTTGTCGGGCTCCCCGCCACCGTCCCGGCCGGGGCGTCCCGAGGAGCCGTCTGGGCGCCAGCGGGGCTGGTGGGTGGGGGCGCGGGCGCGTCCTTCTCCCTCGGGAGAGGCCGCAGGGACAGGGCGTGATGCCCTCAGGGCCTTGGTGCCTGGCCTCGTCGCTTCGGTTCCCCTCAAGGACTCGGTGACTCTTCCTGCTGGTGTCAGGTCATTTCTTCCGTTGGCGCACGCACTTCTCTCTGAAGTGACTGAGGGTAGCCAGTGCCCTGCCATCATGAAAAAGCGCTGTTCCTGGCAGTAATTTCCTGTGCGTGCTCTTAAAACAGCATCTGTTTAAGATTTGAGACTGGCTGTTGCCAGTGAAGGAAGTGGAGTGATAACGCTTATCGTGTTGGCCTATATTCTGCCATCTCTCCTCCATTAGTCTGAACCATGCGGCAACAGAAAATGGTTTCAGAGGTGTTACAGGGCCGGGCCCTTTCCTGCTGGAAAAATGCAGGTCTGCCCTGCTTAGGGCTTACTGCTGAGGCCTCCTGATCCTATACTGCCATGCACAATTGATACATAAAGCAAGAGTATCCACCAACGGAGAAACATGAGGTTGTCTTTTGATCCTTTTTCCCTCTGGGAAAGGTGAAGGTGGATCACACGGAGGTGAACAGAGGACAAGTGTATTAAAACAAACATGACTGATAATGAAAGGAAATGGTCCATTTGAAGATTTTTGCTTTATTTTTAATATATGATCAGGAAAATGTTAAAAAGACGCTGAGTTCCTGACTAAAGACTGCAAGTGCTAGAAGTGCAGTGGATCACTTAGATGTGTTTTTACTTGCTTAAACTATGCTGGTTTTGTGGAAATGCCCATAGCAAACCTGTTGCTCTGTGCTGTGCAATTGCATTACACCTGTTCTTAGCTTACAAATTGGATATACTGCATTGCTACTGTCATAGCAGATAAGGTGTCAGCTGTAGGATCACCAAGGTTGTTGGTTTTGTTGGGTGGTTTGGTTTTGCTCTTTTTTTTGGTGAGACCTTGGTAAGATACTGTGCAGTGTATCTTCTATAATTATATATATTATCACAGCTGAATTATCTGAGTATGAAGTTTATTCTCTATTTTTCATAAAGTTGCCACTGAATTCAGGGAGAAGTATTTACTGAAATGCTTACTGTAGCAGCTGAGGGGGAAGAGGGATCATCAAATGAAATTAAGAGGTGGCAGGTTCAAAAGAAGGTACCCCTTCGCACAAAACACAATTAAATCTTGGAACTCGTTGCTACAGGATGTTGGGGATGTCAGAAGTTCAAAAAGCAATTAGGCACGATCACAGAAGAAAAATCTGTGCAGGGATATTGAACACAAACACCTCTGATTCAGGAACCCTTTGAGGTGCAAATCCGCATCCTGCGGAAGCGTTTTGGGGAGCAGCCTCCCCTGTCCTCACACTCTCATTAGGTGACTCCTGTCAGCTGCTGTAGGAGATGGAGGCCTGGACTGGGCTAGAAACACTGCTGCTCTGACCTAGCATGGGCATCCCTATGTTTAACTGTCATTTCATTCAACATGTTTTTTTCCACAATCTCTAGTCAATCATAGACAGCAATTCTTGCAATAAACTTTTGTGATACCTAAATGCTGTTTCCTTATGTTCCGTACATCTCTGTCCTTCCTTGCCTGTAGCTTTGAGTGGGGCATGGAGGGTTGACTTTGCTATGTGCTTGTGTAGTGCCACATTATCAAGTTGAGCACTGCTCTGTGCCTGTATTGCCTAGACAATTATTTGAGATTAATAAATATTAATAATCAGTATTTCTGAAGATGGCCACAAGCCAAAAAGCTTGCTGCTTGTATAAACATCCTAAGTAAGAAACAGTGGAGCTCCGGCGCTCATTTGCTGGCAGAATTAGCCAGATGGGCCACTTGAGAAAGCGATTAAAATACCAGCAATACCTGCCTAAAGAGTTACAAATTCCACGCTCCACATCTGCAACACTTGTGTTTATTACATAGGAGCACGGGACCAGACCTTGCGAACCTGCTGAGTCTAAAGGGTGAGATCAAGGGTGAGCGCAGTGCAACAGGCATGGGGGGCTGTGTGGCGCCGGCCCCCGCCTCTGCCCTGAGCTGCCCACAGTGTGCTGGTGCTGCGCCTGCCCTGGCAAAGCCTCGCACTGGCTGCAGCCCACGGTGGCTGCCCCATCCGTGCATGCCAGAGGCATTCCCTTGCTCCGTGTCTGCGTGTGGCGGTACCTTCAGCAGAGAGGATGGGGTGTCTCCAGGGGGCACAGAGGGCCTTGCGAGGGGTTGAGCGGGCACCTGCTGAGGACCACGCGGTGATGCCAGGCTCAGAAGTTGGAAGTGGGGTCAGCTGGGCTTGGTCCTCGGATTTTCCCTTGTAGCAGGGAGATACAATTGCCTTGTGTGACACAGGTAGCTCCTGTTCCAGCCTTGCTGCTGGAAGGAGATGGCTGGATGAATACATTTTCCATTGAAGAGTCAGTTGTCCATGTTATTTTTCCAAAGATAAGCCTAATTTTCATGCTCAGGAATGGAAGTGCCCTGAGATCATATGGGGAACAGGAGCATGATCATTCCATTGTATTAAGCAATATTTGGCATAGATCTTCTGAAAAAGCCCTAGTTCCTTTCCTGCCAATGCTGGAGAACCACTATAGACTCTCATGTTCATTTTAAACGTAATGGAAATCCAATGTATCAGTTCTAAGGCAGCAGGGAACAAGCTGGGGGAAGACCCTTTCCCTAAGGAGAAGTGAAAAGAGGAAAGGCACGTGATTCTGATGAGGAGTATCCTTGCTGTATGGCAGGGATTTTATACCAGTCCACAGCTCTAGGCTCGCGGGCACAACCTCCCATGTATATAAGGATCCAGCTCGGCGTGGATGTGGGTAACCCAGCAAAAGCCAAATGATAAACCTGTTGTTCTTCTTTTTTGTCTCACCCGTGTTGCTGTTGCTCTGCTGATTTTGCAGGGGATCGGAGAGAGGCTGCATACATACAGAACGAGGGACAGCATGTCCTTATAGAGTTTGACAGTGGAAGCCAGTCCTGCTATGAAGTCACATTTCTTTTATGCAACAGCCATTTGTGTGGCCAATAACCATGCAGACCGTGGCTTTAGCAGCCCCTCAGAGGTAACACTTTCATAAAGATGAGAAGTTCTTCAACAGCTGCTTAAACATGGAACGGCACCTCAGACTCAGATGCTTTGTATAAGGCTTTTCCCCAGGAGTCTGTTAGCATATATTGCAAATAATGACAATAAAACTGAATTTATTCTTTAGTTGGAGGTCACAGGCCTGGAGGGGATGAGGTAGGTCAGGAAGCTCAGTCCCACAGGACTGGCAGCAGGGATCAGGCTTCAGTCCAGAAAGGGCTGCGGAACGGTTATTCCACCTGCGCCGTGCTCAACATACGTTCGTGTCACGTTGGCTGTGCGCCTGTAGCCACCTTTTGTACTTCCCGGTAACTTTTAACAAACCTCAGACTGGTAGTAGATGGCCAAAAGTCACAAGTATGAGGTCCCATAGGACGAGAGAGGCTGTGGTCACTGGCACCGTGTCCCTGTGGTTGAGGGGTTTTCCAGTCTGAAGTCCCACACTGCTGTGGCAGTGCATGATTTTTCTTTCAGAGGCTTTCGCTGCCAGTCCCCAAGTGCCTCTGTCTTAAAAGTTGTTTGAGGTGTGGGTTCTTCTCATGTTCATATGGTGAACCAAATGTTTCCTTTGAACCATTCTCATGAATGTACGTAGACACAGTTTGAGCTTCCGTTAAGTGCCTGTTGCGTATTCTGGTTGTATCTATGCATGAGTGCTTGCACACAATAAATAAACACTTTCTTCCCTGAAAGCTCATGCAAAGTCCATAGAGGAACAGGGAAAAGCTCTCCTGACTCCTGTGAGTTTCAGCTACTGAAAAAAGCCTGACTTTGGTACCCTCTTCATTTTCCTTCAGCTCATCTCGGCCCTTCCCATGGGTGCTGCAGCAGCCTTGTGCCACCCGTCTGCGTGGCCAGGCGGCTCCTGCAGCCCAGGTGTGGCATGGAGGTTTCTTCCTGTGGAGCAGTTCATCAGCCTGACTTTTGTGGGAACCCAAGTCAGCAGTGGCTGGGGATGCACTGGAGATCTTGCGGCTCAATGGCGTTTGGAGGGCAGAAATGTTTTCTTGGAGTGGGGTGGTACCTGAGAGTCTTTGGAACGGAAAACTTTCATAATTGCCTAGAAGGACAGAGGTGGTAACCTGCCACACAGGGATAAGGAGGGAAACACGGGAAGAAAATCAAAACTGTAAATTTGTTTTTTTTTTTTATTTTCCAAGAGAAAGGCTTGTCTTTATCGACTAGTATCTCTTCAGACAGTGCTGATTTACAGACACATATATAACTTTTTCCTTGAATCTGTCTTTTTCACTAACCAGAACTAGACAGTGCTTGTCATTGAGGCAGTTATACACATGAAAATAAATTAATTTAGACTTGTAATTTTTACATTTTAGTGAGTGACATTTTTGCTCTTCATTTGGTGTGTCAAGCTACTGTTGGAGGGAAATCGCAATTCAACCAAAAATTCAGAAAATTAAAATTTTTAAATTGTTTGTTGGAAATAATCTGAGTGTACTTACCAAAGCATATACTGAATCAATATTTATTAAACAAAGGCCATACTAGCTGCATTTGTGAATTCTGGTATTAGTGAACTGATTGTTTGCAATGACCACGTTCTTAAGATTTTTTAAATTAGTAGATTTTTATGCCTGCCTGGAACAGAGAAATATGTTTCTCAGCTACTTCACTCACGGTCACCCAGCATCGCATGTAACCTCAGTGGAAGAGACAAGCTTTGGGGAGGCCCAGAAGTAGTGTCACTGCTGGCCTGCTCTGTCTCTGCCTGCAACCCTCTGCCACTGTCCCCAACAAGCCCCTGTAGTGCTGTGATCCCAGGTGGCTCCCATGGCGAGTACATCCTGGGCACTGCATGGAGCAGGGACCCATGAGGCTCTCTGTAGGGACTTGTCAAGTGTCTCGCGTAAGGACCTTGTGGGCTGCTCTGGCAAATCCTAATGCTTGTGGGTTTGGCTTTGCTGCATCAGTGAAATACCCTTCAGGAGCAGTGTATGCATCAGGAAGGACTGAGTTGTTGAGGATTACAGATCAGGGGTGGCCAGCAGTGGATCCTTGCGTAGGGCAAGTGGGGTTCCCAGGCTGAAGCGGTCTCACACGACGAGCAGTGGGTTGTCCAGGCACAGACACTGCCAGGCACCTCAGGCACCAGCTCTGTGAAGAAGTATGTTGGCAGAGGCAGCTTCCCAGCCCCATGGAGAGCATGGGCCCATGGAAAGCAGGTAAACCCATGCTGGAGCTCTCTCCTCTTCCCTCATCCTTGATCACATGAGGATTTTGGCACGCAGCTTACAGGAGCATGAAGGTTGGTCACTGTGGAGTAACCTCACCTTTCCTCCAGCCTCAAGACGTTCACTTCCCACCGCTACACAGCACAGACCCAAGGATCAGCTGTAACTCAGTTTCTGTCAGGTACACAACTCTCCTACCTCTCATTACCAACCAGCCCCCTCCCCCTATGTCAGTTTGTCCCTGCTGCATGTTTCTAACGCAGCTTTGTGCAAAGGGTTTAGTGCAAAAGGAAGGAAATGCAGCAGAACCTGCCCAACCACTGATCTGTCTACTAGCAAGATGCACTCTCTGGGTCAGTGCAGTGCAATTTTTATTGGCATAGAAAGAAGACGGGCTTCTAAGTAAATCCTGTTGCTATTTTTACATTAGGGTGAACGCAAATAATTGCCATTCAGCCAGAGGAATGTGACTGACTGCGGAACACCGTAATGTCCTTCCACCGGCAAAGAGTCACTTGCAGAAGGTAGCTCAAGGATGGCCATTATAATCTTTTTCTTATAAGCTTAGGTACACCTTATCCATATAAAGAAATATTTTTCATTAAATAAGCATTCCTGGTGCCCATACTGCTGTTATCATTAAACAAATATTGTATTTAGGGAGGATGAGAACAGGTTTATGAGCTTTTTACCGAACACAGCCATTAGCTGTTAACAAAAGAACACAGATTGCACCATACTTCAGGGCTGAAAGAATTGGTTCCCCTATTCTAATACATTCTGCAAATTTACTGTAAGATAATTTTTACAGTGTAGTATTATCTCCATGCCACATTTGTTTTCTTAAGCACAGAGTTTAAAGTATAGATATGATTTACAGGCTTGCATTCTATTTGTAAATTCTAATGAAGTAAAAATGGCACTCTCTCATATGAATGATGCTGCAGGAAAAATATCTAAACATAAGTTCTCAGATAACTTTCCGTAAGTACCCTCTACCTGCATTAGAGCAGGTGGAGGGTGAAATCCCAAGCAGCATTAGCTAAAACACCATAGACTTACCTTATAGTATTTTGACAATTTTACACCATAAACAATCAAACTCTTCACATTCTACGTTTAAAAAATGTTGTTGTTATGAAATCAAGAGCATGTCTTTCTAGCTATGACTAAACATGCTTTCTTTTCTATAGTTGTGTGTAGTTCACATCGCTTCAGGTAAGTGAGGACAGGGACTTCCTGAACAGCATTTTTAATGTTATGTGAAAATCAGATGTGATGTACGAGCTTTCGAATTTCTCTTGAACATGGTCTCGACCTTTCATAAGCCAATATTCCTGAATTGTTGCAATGGATACAATTCATTAATTTTTCTTATAGCAACTTAAGAACAAAAATAATGTCACAGACAATTTGAATACAACAATTTAACACTCTAACTAAAATTTCCAGCTAATAAAGTGCAAAGCAGAAGTGGCATAAATGAAAATCTTCCAGTTCACCACTTCCCCCTTGGACAATTTCCAAAATAAATATTCAAGGCAGCATTTGGTTGCTTGAATCTTTTCACAGATATCCACAGCAATCCTCTTAGTGATGCTAAATCTCTTGTATAGATATAAGACATCCAGTAATGAGTAATGCCTAAAACTGACATATAATATTCCACTAGAGAAGCTAAAACGTTTACAGTTCTCACAAGCCACACCTTAATGTCCATTCATTTATTTTAATCCAGATAAAGTTAGCCATAATGAGGCTGATTTATATGAAGTCATGACAGGAGTCTCCATCATCGTGGAAACAAAACCAATGTGAAATCTTGGTCCCACTGACTTCAATACCTAAACCAAATTTTCACTCCCAGCTTTTGACTCCAGTCTTGTGTGTCATCAAAAGAAACAAGAATTGTTCTCAAATACTGGCAGGTAGGTGTAGTGAGCATGGATTATTTTCATTTCAGACAGATGACATATATTTGGATACTTTTAGGAATGATTAATAAATGAAAAATATAGCGTGGTTTATTGAATTACTGCAACTTAAAAAACAGAGGAGTTTACAGAGGAATATTCCATCTTTACAAAGCATCTGTGGTCTGCTAGCCTAATTTTGACCGGAAACCACCTGACTCCAGACACTCAGTTTAACACATTGAAATCTGCTGATCCTCAAGCCACTGAGTGGATTTGTTGGTGGTTACATCTCATGACTTCTGATTTTCAGCTACCTACAGAGAGGGGTGAATACCTGACACCTTCCAAGGGAGCTTTTCCATGTAAACAACAGCTGCCCTGATTATCACTGGATGTCCTACCCCAGGATGGAGGGAAGGCAGGGTCTGCCTGTGAAGCCACAAGTACAAGCGGTCCAGCGAAAAGTCTGGATGTCCCTTTTTAGGGTATGAGATGTGGAGCCAGCACTCATCTCTTCAGGTGTCATTTCTGACATCCCACTCTCAGAGTGGGATCTGGCCTGCTGGGTTAGCACACGTGGCAGATAACACCATGAACCTGAAGAGCTTCAGGAACAGCAGCCTTTGCTCTGCTGCCTGCTGAGATACCCATGTGACACTGTCAGGGCAGAAGAGGCAGATGTGACGATTTCCTGTTAGTCATTTCCCAGCACCCTGCAGGCCCCCAGGCCCATCCTGGCTGGATCTGTCCCCTCTGCCTGCCTTGGGCAAGGAGGTGAGGGTGGCTGCTGGCATCCCCTCTGTATCAGCAACTTCCAGCCCCATGATGGATCTCTATAGGATGAGCCTAATCCTCTGTTTCCTTCTACAACCATTTTGGAATAAGTCAGAAGATAAAATTTTATTACCGTTTATGGTTTTCAGGTTTTGGATTTTGACCTGAAGCTATGGAAAGTGTGTTTTTTGGTACCTCGCCAGGTTGCATCAGTAAGCCTGACGCTGGTCTCCCAGTCACTCCCACAGCTGTACGTTTAGGGAAGTCCGGTCCCCAAACCTGTCTCCATCCAACCTAGGGAGATTCTGGCAAAAACCTTACACAACTCAAAATGCATGATAAGCAGGAACAATGCTAGGAAGGGCTTTACACTGAATAAGCTCCGCATGACAAATACAAAATTAATGCCTGCAACGTCAACCACCCGTGGCCATGGTGCAAACTGTGGACAATAGGTGGGCCCGCAAGCCTGCCTTTGAGGGAAGGCTTAAACCACACAGGTGAATGTGCTTTAGTGTTATCAGTGACATCTGGCGGTAATAGACTGTAAATTCAGTTTAAATCTCTTTAAAGGCTACGTATGGGTTTAAATGGCTAATCCAATCAAAATCTTTTACAAAGTTGTATTTCCCAAAGTGTATTTCTTTCTGACAAAACCATATAATGGCCCTGCTCCATGCCAGGAGCAAGGACTAACCAGGACACTGCCTGTACACAGCATGGTATTTTTTGGTGGTGGGAAATACTGGAACCAAGGAAGCAATCAAAGTGTGCCTGAAAAGCAGTTGATGAACACCTGTTCTTTATTAGTTAGCTACATATAGCCTTTGTAAGTATTCCAGACATCATAGCCCTTCCAAATCAATGAACATGGCAACAATTCAACTCCCAATTTGAAAAACATGACTTGAGTAATAAATATGACAAATTAAAAATGTGAAGGTGGAGAAACTTAATAAAGAAAGTAAGACAATACAGAGGTGCTGCAAAAAGCTCCATTGATAATTGATGGGTTGGGTTTTGCACAAAAAGAAGGAATTCTCATCAATGGAAGTAAGTTTAGCAGTGGAGCACCAAGATGGTTGGGGCTGGAGCACTTGTCCTGTGAGGAGAGGCTGAGAGACAAGGACTGGTTCAGCCTGGGGCTGAGGTGGCTTCAGTGGAGCCTCAGAGCAGCCCCCCAGCACCTGTGGGGGGCTCAGCAGGATGACAGAGCCAGGATCTTCCCTGCAGTGCATGGCAGGAGGTTGGGCTGAGACCTCCTGAGCCTGGGCCAGGTGTTGATCAGCTGAGGCAGCAAATATGGAAGAGCAAAACAGGGGCAGGCTGGTGGTGTTTGTTAGCATGCTCCAACCTCTCTGTACATCCCAGATACAGTGTATCTGGTTGTAAAAGCTATAAGACGAGTTTTAATAGGAATATGATGGAGTTACTCATCAACAGCACATCCTACAGCAACATTCCCATTGGGATGTTTATTCAGTAGTAACATACAACACTTCTTAAAAGGAGAGAAAATTCCCTCCCTTCTGAAGACCTACATGAAGAAGTGATCTTTAAGTGTACATACTGGCACATACGTCAATGGACAAAATACCTGTAATTATCCAAATTATACCTTAACAAAGAAAATTCAGGGTCCTTGTTAAACTGAAAATAAACCCAAAGGGAAACAAACACAATTGTAATTCAAACCCAAAATCACAGCAGGAGGAAAACTACAGGAATGAAAGATGTAACACAAGTATAAAAAGTGGTCTGATCTAGGACCTCCACAGTGGACATGCATTCATCATAATTTTGTGTTTCTACACAAGGCAGAGTTTAGATTGTTCAGGTGTTTCAACTGCAGCCTCTGAAGACTGACCAATAAAAGAACCTGAATACTTAGCTTGAACTAGCCCCAAAGACGGCTGATATTTTAATCTGTTTCAAAAGCAAGGACATGATTATTGACTGCTGAGGACTGTTTTGATGAAAAGTAGTGGTCACCTGACTTCTCAGTCAACCATGGCCCACGATTATCCTTCTCTTCTCCTTTCACGTAGGGTGAACATATTACTCCATAGCTCAGGGAGCTTACACAAATAAGTTAAGAGACTTCCATGGTATACACGTGGCTGTAGGCAAGATGAGCTTTTCTGTTCCCACTGGCACAATCAGGCACACTACAGAGAGCAGCACAGCAATGATGGCTGTGTAACACATGAGAAATAAAAGTTTTATAGCAGAGAAAAGAATTGGTGTTCTTTAACCATTCTGCTTCTGCCACATGTATTGCATCTCCCAGCATCAACACACTTCAAACAGTGTAAAGCCAGCAGAGAGGGAGTGGTGCAGCATGACTGACACTTCCATTATTTCAGCTGAAAATCAATTACCTAGATGTATGTAGTAGTAGTTTTCCAAAATTAAAAATGTTTTAATATAGTAAAAAAGAAACCCCACCCAAAAACCCCACCACAAAAAAACATGGGAGTTCTTGGAGTTCTTGCTAAAATGACACCTGCTATTTCAGCTGAGAATCCATTACTGAGGTGTATGTAGTAGTGATTTTCCAACATTAACCTCCTCTGTAGTGTTTCTTCAACTTCTGCCATCAGCCATGGAAGGAATTCTGTCTCAGTATCTGTAAGAATTCAGCAGGAAGGAAGCAAGAAAAGTATGTTTTTATTAAGAATGAATGACAGGATCTTGGGTATGGTTTTCATTTGCCGCAGTCATTACAGTATGAACATAATTGCTGGAAGACACTCGCTTTGCAAGAGCCAGATGAAGTCTCCCAGGAGATGCTGGGTGTCTCATGTCCTGCCTCTTTTACTGAGGATCCCCAATGAGGTTCCCCACCTTTGCATCTGGGCCAGAGTCCCAATTATTTCACAGCGTGTCTTTCAGTACTGGAAATGGTTTTGTCTCTTCTGATGAGCATTCAGACAGGCCTGCCTGAAGTCCTACCTTCTCCTCTCTGTATCGCCTGTCCTGCTCTTCCAGGCGCTGTACTTCAGCAAGCTCTGCATTACGCAGCTCTGCATAGGCACGCTGATGTGCCCACAGCTGGGCCAGCTCTTCTTCCTCCATGACTTCCAGCAAAGCTTGCTCAACCGTTTTGCCAATCAACACTTCCAGGAACGGCTTGACTTCAACATCAAAGTCAAACAACTGAGGACGGGAGTCAGAGAAACAGGGGTAAATGTCCCTTCATCGCTATCACAGCACCTTGGCTAGGAGAAAAGGAGAATGAATGAAGCCCTTGTGCTGAAGGCAGGCCTGAGAAGTGCAGGTGGGGGCCCAGTGTCAGCCAAACCAAGAAGCATGAATGCAGCTGGGGGCTAAGGGATGAGTGGGCTGGAGTGAGACACCACACACCCTACCACAGCCACTGTGGGGGCGGCCAGGGAGAAGCAGAGCACTCGCCTGGACCCTGTTTCTGCTCACCTCTGGGTTCCCAGCCCCTTCTTGGGCTGGACACTATTCCTACAGGGGAGAGCATTTCCCAGCATTGTACTTCTTAGCTGAAAGCAGCAGAACCAGTGCACGTGGAGAAGCACCTTCCTTAATTTTGCACTTAACCTCACAGCAGACACTGGAGACAGTTTTAATACCTTCTGTGAGGATAAGTTCCTTTCCGTTGTTGCCTTAGTTTTGCATCAGAAACTCGTTTCATACCAGAGGCATGTTTTGACAGTGCTTGTGGACCTGCCTTTACCTTGCACTTCTCCTTTTCCTACTTGTATGGCCACATCTCTTTCTTCTGGGGTGAAGAACAGACGTGGTTGCCTGTCCAGAAAAACACCTTTCTGACTCTATGTGCACCTCTCTTGCTGCTGTTCTGTGCAGCTCTAGAAAGCAAAGGCTGCAGGAATTTGCTGTGATTTTTAAACCTGACAATTCAGTAGGGCAAACATTATCAAAGAAACAAACAGTAAGATGACTTTTGTGAAGCCAAAACCAAAACTCAAACCCCAATTTAAAACATGCACCAGGTATCTGTGTGTGCTTTGATGCAACGTTCTCTGTAATGTCTGCTGCTTTTCTTGAAAACAGTTTCTGAATGGACATTTCACTCTATGGACTTGTGATGCTGGTGCCTAGACCTTTGAGTTTAAGCTCACCTTGAAGAATAAACAGCTCTTAACTTTGATAAGGCAAGTGCAAGAAAGGACACTGATAGGATATCAGCTATGCTGAAAGCACGTCTGTCTTCTCATAGTCTGTTCCTCCTGAGAAGCAGTGGCAAGAGAGAGACCTCTGGATCTGTTAGGTTAGGAGAATGATGCTCTGTTTCAAGTCCTGCCAGAAAGATCCTTGAGGTATCAACACATCTGTAACAGAATGTGCTTGAGACAGATGTTTAACATCGGGATTTAATTTTGTTCTGTGTGTGTTGTCATTTTGAACTTAGGGAAAGTTTTCCTGTAGGAAAACAATGTAATAACATATTGAACCCTCTGCAACTCTCTGTGTTTCCACAGATGTAGTCCCATATCAAATTAAAGAATTTGGCCCAGCAGCCCCAGTCTGTGACATCCCCGGTCCATTCTCATACCTGTGGAGCTGTCTGTGTGCTCTGATGACTCCTCAGCTGAGGCACAGACAGACAAAGCAACATCCTCCCCAAATATTTCTGAGCAGTCGTTTATGAGGAACTTCACCAACACTGTCACCTGCACAGAGATGCCACAGACAAATTCATCTGCACCGATGTAAACAAAACACCATCAGCCACAGCTTCAGCCTGGCTGTCCAGAGGGCCCGGGGGTGGCAATGCCCACCGGGTGCCCCTTGGTCTTTGCGTGCAAAGTATTCAGGAGCTGTGATACGACGTAGGGGACTGCAGGGCAACTGCTACTTTTGCTCGGAGGAGGTGAGGCAAGGGACAGCCTTGCCCATCACATTGCAGGCATCTGATGCTGCAGGCATCTGAGCAACCCCGATGTCCAGGGGTGCTGTTTTGTTCAGCTTTTGCAATGGTGGTGGGATCCCTATGGATGGCTCTGAGCTGTCCTTGAAGGGGGTGACTGCTTGGTGAGTTCAACACACCTTGTCATTCATCTCCTTCTGCACTTCCAACGGGAGCGTGTTGTCCGTCTCTGGGCTCAGCATATTTGGGCCAACGCAGATGGCCAGATTGCTGGAGTCCATCCTGTTGGTCTCGGCATTTTGGCTGATGTGGTGGAGCAGAGACAGCAAGTGCTTGAGCAAGATGAGGTTTGGTCTAGGCAGTTTGTCAGCCACCCTGCATGAACACAAACAAAATGTGATGTTAATTTATGGCGCATCAGCCACTACTTCTTTATCTGAGCAAGTCTCAGTTAAACTCAGACAGATGATGCTTCCTCCAGAGAGAGGCGTGCGTGTGCTTTTTTCACTGCTTAGCAGAAGTATCATTCAGAAATCCCCAACGGCAGCTGAGTGTGTGGTTAATTGTGAGATCTTGAATTACAAGGTCTTGACAGAAAGGCAAGCATTACAGCAGTCCATCTCCTCGAGTAGATGAGATGGCACCAGGAGATGTCACTGGAGGCTTCCTGAAAGCACGGAAAGCCTGTGGTTGTGCTGTGCAGCTTTCAAAGCCCTCCCGGTCAGCCTTCACACCTGCTCTTTCCAAAGAGCGAAACACGGCCGTGGTCTCCACGGGCCCGACTTCACCGCCAGCAGATGCGAAGGCTCCCTGTCAGTGCCTGCCCCACAGCACAGTCACTATGTTAGCTGAGGCACTGCAGCCTTTCTCCTCTTCCTACGCTACTCGTTTTGTAGGGCAATCTCCAATAACTTCAGGAAGTGCTGCAGCTAGAGCCCTCTAAGCCAACCCCCACGGAGCAGTAGCAAGCTGATATAAACGACAGGCTTTTAAGTGAGACTCTCAGTTTTGGGAGACGTCACTGGCCACTACCAGCCACTCCATCACATTGGGGCTTGTTGCAAAACTTCCTGGTTGCAAAACTTACTCTTTCAATTCTTGAATTTTGGCTTCTCCAAAAAAGAATTCTTGAATTCTTGGCTTCTCCAGAGCTTGCATCCACTTCTTATAGAGGTCAGCTGACAGGAGGAAGCCCTGCAAGGCCAAAAGATTTAGATGAGGCTTTGGACACTAACCCTGAGCACACAGAGAGCATCATCGTGACTTGGGCTGAGGAGACACAGAAACAGAGGGTGGTTGGGTGTGGGTCTGAGCCTCCAGAGGGGCTGCTAATCCCCAGTGCACACGGGCTGGCACGCAGCCGCTGTCTGCACATGGGTCTGCATAGCCGAGGCTTGGCCTGCTGCAGAAAGTGTCAGCTGTGTTGTTTTGAATACTGAGGTAAAATGCAGTCATGGATGCGTCAACTGGGAGGAAACAGTTTTGACTTTGTGTTTGATAAGAAGCTTTCCACACCTGTGGGTTTGATAAGAAGCCTTCCACCTCCCCACAGGTCGTCTCCTCATGTCGACTGCTGCAGTTTGCCTCTGCACCCACGGTGGCACAGGGGAAGCCCCGGAGGTCTGCAGCTCCCAGTCCCTCCTCAGAACCACAGCAGCATCCCTGGAGTGCGTGTGTGTGCGGGTGCAGGGGGGAGAGGAGACAGGACAGGTAGACAGTGCCACAGGCACTGGATAGTAGGACAGGTCACAGCAATCACAGAATCATAGAATGGTTTAGGTTGGAAGGGACCTTTAAAGATCATCTAGTTCCAACTCCCCTGCCATGGGCAGGGACACCTCCTGCTAGACCAGGTTGCTCAAAGCCCCATTAAAACTGGCCTTCAATGCTTCCAGGGACGGGGCATCCACAAGTTCCCTGGGCAATTTGTTCCAGTGTCTCACCACCCTCAGAGTGAAAAATTTCTTCCTAATGTCTATTCCAAATCTACCTTCTTCCATTTTGAAGCCATTCCCCCTCATCCTGTCACTACCTGCCACAGGGACATGTAGAAAGACAGTGATGTCACCTGTTGCACACCACACACTGCATTAGTGACACCAATCTGGACTTCCCTCCTCTGATAAACCCTGAAGGCGTCGGCCTTTTGCAAAATCTACTCATAACATGAGGAGCCAACACTTGGGGTCGCCCTACACAGTCTACACTAAGATCACAGACTCACAGAATGGTTTGGGTTGGAAGGGACTTTTAAAGATCATCTAGTCCAATGCCCCAGACGTGTCCACATGTCCCCTTCTCAGTCCATACTAAGATCCTGGGTTTCAGGGCTTTCTAATTGCAGCTGCCAAGTATTTCCATGCCATGTCTCAGCCCTGGGCCGAACCCTTCCACAAAGTTCAGCAAAACTGTTTCAGCCTGTCCTTTGAATGAGATTGGATGAAAAATACATTTCCCTGCTGTCATGGTTTCAGTTGGGATAGAGTTAACTTTCTTACTAGCAGCTGGTATAATGCTATGTTTTGGATTTGGGATGAAAGTGATGTTGATAGTGCACTGATGTATTTGGTTGTTGCTAAGCAGTCAAAGCCTTTTCTTCTCCTCATCCCATCCCAACTGAGGCGAGTGAGTGAGCAGCTATGTGGTCCTAGTTGCTGGCTGGGGTTAAACTGTGACACCTGCCTATATCCAATGGTCTTTTCAGATGTCCCGGTAGGTAATCCCTGTCACTTCCTTGCTATGGAGCCAGATTTTGGTGTTAGCTTTGCACTACCATCATGAGGTTCCTCAGCCAGGAGGTGGGAGAAATGGTGCAGCGCAGCTCCAGCACACTTTGTGAAAGTGAAGCAGAGGCTTTGTCACACAGATAGGCAGTATGCTGGACTTCTGCTTTGTGTCTTGTGGTTCTTGTGGCAACTTTCCTGCAAATTTCAGGCGGAAAAAGGAAGTGGCAGAATCAAACTGCTGAAAACCAGAATTTATTCTCTGGAGCAGATCCTCAAAAAAGTTTATATCCCACATGGGCTCCAGAATACCTGGGTAAATTTTCAGACTAGTTCAGGCTCCTGGCTGCTTTGAAAACATGTCCAGGGACACTGTCCACGTGGAAATCCATTCCCACAGCTCACTGGAAATGATGGGGCAGCCCCTTCTTGCTACGGCTTCACTTCTGAAATTGAGTACACAGAAACAAACCCAAACTGCATGTATTGGCTGTGTAAAACCAAACGAAACACTCAACAGCCACCTGAAAAATGCATGCTGTGCCTCAAAAAGCACAGATTATTGTGGGCTCATTACCAAACCCTATGCAGGGAGCAACCTTGTTCTGTTTGCACACTGCATTAAACACATTTAGTCTGCAGTCCCAGAGGTGCAGCTGGTGATTAGTCTCCTCCAGCACCTCTGGCTGCTTTCCCAAGAGCAGAGCTCCCGGCACAGACCCTGACACCGCTCCTACCCCATTTCCTGATAAGTAGCCACCTATGTAAAGCACTAACGTTTTCTTCCCGTGGAGACCTTGAAGGGGTGCTCAGCAAACATTCAGCTATACATTGTGCTGTGTACTTGTAGCAATGTTTCCAGAAGGAATGCATTCCTGCTATCTCACTGCTCAGGATCTACCAGCAATTCCTCTGGTGCTCTTTGGCCTAAAGGGGCAAATATTGCCTCATCCCACGCCACCTGATGCCTCTTTGCCTCCAGACCATGGGTTTGGACTCTTTTGCAAGCAGATCTTGCCAGTCAGGGCTGGGGACAAGAAAAAGATGCAGATGTGCCTCTTTTCCAAAGAGTACAAACCTTTTGAGATACAGTTCCTGAGCAGTTATCGTGAAACATCCTGGCATATGCAGATCCACAGCGTTTGCAGTGCCTGACCTACACACAGCAGCTCGGGATACGATCAATGACATACCCTTACATGTTACCTGGCATGAACAGAAACGTCCATCAGGGGATGATATGAATTCCAGGCTTGGAAATAAACCCCAGGAGAGTCCCTCAAGAGCAACTGAATGACTGAACCAACTAACCCAGGCACAGGTTGCCTCACCCACGCTGCACTCTGCTGCCCACCAGCACTGCAGGCAGCATTTCTCCCAGGGGCAAAGCTTTCCTGTGGACCAACGCAAGAGTCAGCTGCTCTCTGGTGCTAAATCTCTTCCCAAGCAGAGACCCACTGGGCTGCAATGGAGCACACACAGCCCCCCCAGTCCCACACACACATGAACACAGATGCTCATTCGCTGTGGGGTCCCTGCCAAGGGCTCAGCAGATCACACTTCTCAGCCCTCTGATCCAATACACAGAGCTTCACGCAGCAAACAGCACACAAACCAGAGGCTGCACATCTTTTCTGAAAAAAGCTCAGGGAAAGGAGGATTACGGTGTTTGTCTTCCCAAGCCACTGTTACATGTGCTGAGGCCCCACTTCCCACAGAGTGGCTGGACATCTGCCCACTGATAGGAAGCCGTGAATGAATTCCTCTTTTTGCTTTACTTGCACACACAGCTTTTGCTTTTCTTATTAAACTGTCTTTATCTCAACACACGAGGGTTTTTTTTCATCTTATTTTCTCCCCCTGTCCTACTGAGGAGGGGGAGCGAGAAAGCGTCTGGGTGGGGATCTGGCAGCGGGCCATGATCAATCCACCAGTCCTTTTCATTGCGGCCCAACGTGGGGCACGAGATAACGACAGTTTTGATCTGTGCATACTATAGCTGCGGTAGCTGATAATTGGCAGGCTCCTGCGCAGGTCACAGAGCTTGCTTGATTTAGCCAAGCTCGATTTACTGTGTTACAGAGCCTAGGGCTCGTCAGCAACTGCTTTCAGCTCCCGACTTCACTGCATCGCTTATCTCTGTGTTTAGCTGCGCCTGGGAACATTCTGATAAAAGCAGTGGCCATGCACTTGGCCCTGGCACAGGCACGGGTACTACTCCTGTGCCGGAGGGCTGTCCTGCAGAGAGGGTGAGGGATCACACCTCCCTCTTCCCCTCCAGGACTGACGTGTCCACCTTTGTTGCACGGGCTCCTGAGGTCCTCGCACATCCTTTTGTAAGCTGCTCTATTAACGTTGTCATCTTTTTGTCATTTGTGTGGAACCAGGTTTCATTCTGATGTTAAGAGGAAACAGCTTGTTGGTGAGGCAACAAGGAAATGTGCCTTTAGGCTGTTGATCCCTGGGTGGCAGGGTGTGTGGGAGGATTTGGACCGATGCCTGGGGTGGTTGTCACCTCTGATAGCCGGGGATCTTACACCTCTACAGGCGTGTAATCCCATTGAATTGGCGCACTACTTGATACCTACCCCAGTGTAACCCAGCAGCCCTTAGCCCTCTACTGGGGCTTTCCACGTGTCTCTCAAGCCTCCATTCTGCACCATCAGAGAAGCACGGTTGAGACAGGGACCCAAACCATGTCTGGAAACACCATGAATAAGATAGGGACCCAAGCCCCAACTACAGTAATTGCCCTAGTAGTCAAAAAGAAGCACTGGACGTGGAGGTCAACAGGTACATAGTACATCAATTAGTACAGGACAAGAAGGGTGAAGGGTCTGATCAGGAAGCTGGTCCTTCAATAAGGAAGCAAGAGGAAGAACTGAGAGAAATCACCCCAGAGGCAGAAAGTACCAGGTCCCTAACCTTGGGCAAACTTTGAGATATGCAGAAAGATTGCAACCACCAGCCAGGCAAGCAGATTGCTGCTACTACTCCAGAAGAAGGCATCCAATATCTGAGAGAATTAGCAGTGCTGGAAGTCTTCTACAATGACCTGGACAACAATCAGGTCTCCAAAGATTCAGATGATGTCCAGTGTACATGAACCATGTGGAGGAGGGTGGTCCGAAATGCACGGACATCATATTCCAAACATCTGGTGATGATTGACTGGCCAGACTTTGATATACCAGCTGCAGAGAGAGCATCCCATTGTCTCTGGTGTTTTGAAGAAAACCTGTCTCCCTGCTTGTCCCCATGGGCCAGCGTCTGGGCTGGCAAGGGCACCCTGCAGAGCCCCTGCACCCAGCCAGAGGGGCAGGGAGCCTGGGCACACGCTGCATGGCAGTCTCTCCTTCTTCCTGCATGACCAGGGGAAGGATATGAGGAAGTGGGATAGTGAGCCCACCCCTAAGTTAGGAACCCATGTATGCAAGCTGAGGGGGAAGAGAGCTGCTAAGAAGGGGCCATCCAAGACGGCTGTCAGTTCAGCTGCTCTTGAGACAGTAGAACGCAACCAGTCATTCCCCAGGTATAGAAGAGGAATGAGAATGCCTCCCTTGATTTTGGTGAAGCGACTACTGGTCTGACACTGCAGAGGTCTCCGATGAGGGAGAGAGGGTCCCTGCCTTTGGCCAGGAGGAGGAAAAGGATGACCAGGTTTACTGGACTGTGTGCAGGTTTAATGGCCTGGCACATCAGATCCACAGAAGTATAAAGCTTCAGTAGACACCGATGCACAGTGTACCCTAATGCCATTGGGGTACAGCAGGGAGGAATCCATCCGGATTTTTGGAGTGGCGGGGGGATCCAAACAGCTGTCTGTATTGGAGGCTGAGGTGAGCTGAACAGGGGACAAGTGGCAAAACGTCCCATTGTGACCAGCCCACCTGTACAGGACCAGCCATGTAAAATGTGCTCTACACTGTAGCTGGGGAGCATGGCCTCACCTGGAGCCTCTGGCAGAGAATACCAGGAAAAACCTGAAGTCTACCTCCAGGATTTTGGAGCTGGAGGTACTGAGGATCTGAAGCCCACTATATCCCAACTGCAAAAGAGCTACATATAGCATATGAGGGAGTTCAAGCCACTTCAGAAGTTGTTGGCACAGAAGCACAGCTCCTCTGCGCACCATGATTGCATGTGCGGCACTGGATGTTCAAAGGAAGCAACTAGTCCTACGTGCAGTAAGTGGGTAATGTTGATCATGCAAGAGGCTCAAATGGGGACCCCCAACCACCCAGGAATCCTGGAAGAGATCATGGGCTGGCCAGAAGGCAGAGGTTTCAGAGCAATGCCCAAGAAGCCTAAGAAGCACCGCCATACGAGTTACCAGAAAGTGAAAGGCAGCATCCTCTGTTTACCAACAGATTCTGTTGTGTTGTAAGAAAACATCAGAAGTGGAAAGCTGCTGTGTGGACTCCCACATAACATGTTGGTGAAGCTATTGAAGGGGAATGCAAGTCAAGCCCATTTGCAGAAGTGAAAGCCATCCAGCTGGCCCTTGATATTGCTGAAAGAGAAAAGTGGCCAGTACTCTGCCTCTATACTGACTCATGGGTGGTGGCAAATGCTCTGCGGGGCTGGTTACAGCAATAGAAGCAGACCCACTGCCATCACAGAGGTAAAACTCTGTATTGCTGCATTGTGGCAAGACCTCACTGCCTGGGTAGAAAACATTGTTGTGAAGGTACGTCACGTAGATGCTCACAAGCCCAAGAACTGTGCCACTGAAGAATATCAAAAAAATGAGCAGGTCGACAGGCCACCAGAATTGAAGTGGCTCATGTGGATCTAGACTGGTAACCTAAAAGTGAGATATTTGTAGCTCAGTGGGCCTGTGTACATCCGGATATGCAACATACATATGCGCTTGTGATCAAGGGGTGGACCTGACCATTGAAGCCATCACACAGGTCACCCATGAATGTGAAATGTGTCATAAGCAAGTGAGCACATGAGTAAAGTCTCCTTGGAATAGAGGGAACAGAGGCCTGGCAGATTTGACTATACTGGACCTCTGCCACAAACCCACCTAGGCAAGGGCTACATGCTTATCATGGTAGAAGCCACTATCCTGGAAATATACCCTGTAACCCATACCACTGCCTGAAACGTGATCTTGGGCCTTGAAAGGCAAGCTCTGTGGTGACATGGTGCCTCAGAAAGAATTGAGTGAGACAACGGGACTTATTTCCAAAATAACCTCATAGACTCCTGGGCCAAGAAACATGGCATTGATTGGGTGTATCACACCCCCTATCACCCACACGCCTCTGGAATGATGGAATGATACACTTAATCGTTCAAGACTGCTGAGAACATTGAGTGCTGGGGAGTGAAAACACTGGGATGTAAATTTAGCAGAGGATCTATTAACCATCCTGACCCTGCCCAAACAATGCCCCTACACACTGTGGGAGGAGGGAGTGCACATAGGGAGGTGGCTGGGAAGGGAAGTTGCTCCTCCCTTGGGAAAAAGGCAAACCCATTCATGGGATTGTCTTCGCTCGAGGGTCTGGGTGCACTTGGTGGGTAATGTGGAAGCATGGGGAGATCCAGTGTGTATCTCGAGGGGATTTAATCTTGGGGGAAAAATAAACCATTAATTGAGTTGTATGCTGTAGGAAGTAACGCAGCAGGAACTGCCTGAACTAATGGAGAATGAGCTTCACGAGGAACCAGGCAAGCGCTGTGATGATCCTACCTACAGTGATCTTGGGGCCCAACAATCCCACATGCTGCTTCTTCTGTCCTGGGCAATGACCTAGACAGGTGGGGCCTGTTCTTATGGACATTTGAGGGGGGAGGCCCATGGAATGGGGGAATAATACCTCTCTATATGTCAAGGAGCAGGGTATAGTGGCCAATGAGGATGTATATACCTGACGGTTGGATGCAAAGAAGGTTCAAGTATGTAGTATAAGTGGTAAGTGTTGGTAAGAGGGGACTTCAGGAATGAGAAGCAGATAGAATGGGATGGTCAGAGGTTACCTGGATGTATTAGATAAGGTGGGACCTGAGCATGACACAAATGGTATGGAATAAGGGATGGAGATTGTGCTGCATCTGGCTGGGATGAAGTTAGAAAGTTATCTTTCTCCATCACAGCCTGTATGGTGCTGTGCTTTGCATTTGAGGCTAGAACAGTGTTGATAACACACAGCTACTGAAGAGTGCTTGCACAGTGTCAAGGCTTTCTCTCTCTCTCTCTCTTCCCCACGACCTCAAAACTGAGCAGGCTGGGGTGGGCAAGAGGCTGGGAGGGGACACAGCCAGGACAGCTGACCAAAGGGATGTTCCCCACCACATGATGTCATGCTCAGCAAAATAAGTTCAGGGAAAAAAGGAGGAAAGGGGGACGTTCGTGATTATGGCGTTTGTCTTCCCATGCAACCATTACGTGTGCTGAGGCCCTCCTTCCCAGGGAGTGGCTGGATACCTGCCTGCTGATGCGAAGTTGCAAATGAATTCCTCTTTTTGCTTTGCTTGCGCACAGAGCTTTTGCTTTTCTTATTAAACCGTCTTTACCTTGATGCACAAGGGTTTTTTTTCATCTTATTTTCTCCCCCTGTCCTGCTGAGGAGGTGGAATGAGAAAGCATCTGGGTGGGCGTCTGGCAGATGGCCAAGGTTAACCCACCACACTCACGTGCACATACATGCTCACAGGCATTGTACATATGTTTATATACCTGAACATACATGTGTACTCCCTGGGAGCTGATTCACTTAGTAACAACAGCAGGCAAAGAAGACTGAGACAGATTTTCAGATGGTAAAAATAAATTTGAAATAAACTTCAGGTTGGAGAATTGCTATCAATTCCCTGAACTAATTATTATTATTACTGTGTGGCACAAAGCTCGCAGGGGGGTAAGAGCGAGCAACATTGACTCAATGTCCGTGAAATGGTGTCCCTGCCCCAAGGAAAACCCAGGCACCAGCACAGGTCCTGCACCATTCAGGTGGTCCGAGCAGTGCCGTTAGGGACACCTGAGGGGAAACTGTCAACAGAAGTGATGGTAGCAGAGCCTGGATCTCAGTATGTACAAGACGTGGCAGATGGAGTGCAAAAGCAAACGGGGCTGGCTGGCAGCAGGCACTGTAGTAATGAAGCGTCACAGGAGCTCGCAGACTCCTCTCTGATTTTACTGGGCTATGTTCCAGAGTGCGTTTTCACTTTTTTTTTCCCTTAAGTATCTGCAAATGAAAGCCTGCTAAGCTCTTGGATAAGATAAGTGTCTCTTTAACTTCTCAGTCTCTTATGCATTTCAAATAGCATTTTTTTATTATCTTAATTGGTGACTGCCTGTTTTAATTAGGCATCACAGTTAATCTTACACTGCTGACACATATGAGGCTTTGTGCGGAGCAAAACATGGAGTTTTTTTTTAGCCTGAGCACCAAAAGAAACATGAATTATAAGAAATAAGATGACCACGTTTGCAATTCTGATTTTCATTTTCTTCCTTTCACCGTAGTCTTCAGTTATCACCTTCTGAAATTCTCCAATATTTTACATACAGATAGGTTCTGGCCAAGACATGGTGTGAGCGTAGAAAAAATTTCTTCCCTTTGCAGTGATCCAGAAAGTATTTCTGATCTAAACAACAATAGGCAGAAAGCAATGGTCTGTCTCACTTCTCTGAAGTTCTCAAGCCATAATTTTATCTGTCCAACTTGAGCTAACATCAAATAATAAACAAATATGTAAACGTAGAAATCAATCACTCCTGATCATGTTGTCTGGGAGCATATTGCAACATCCACAAAAGCTGGCCCGCGTTCATGTCCTGGAGGGCTTAACTGAGCCTTCACAATAGTTGCACTGGTGATGCCAAACCTCGTGTAACTTCCCCCTTGATTTTTGCGGGCTGCCAGAGGGTGTGACGGAGGGAACCCAGCACCTTGGAAAGAAGTTTTATTAATATTTTATACAAGAGAGGTGCTCAGCACTAAAGCTGAAAAAATGCAAGAGGAAAAAAACAAATAAACCAAAAAGCCCCCACAACTCCCTGGATCGCACCGAGCCAGGAAAGGAAGGGTAATACCAGCAGAGCTAGGCGGCTGATTTGCAGCGGCCGGCTGTACACAAGCAAGGGCAGAGCCGCTGTGATCAGACGCAGCTTTTGTGGGAGTCTGTGTCTACCTGTCCTTTCAAGCGACCTGAGTGATTTTGAAAGATACTAGATTTTGCTGGGGTATTTTTTCTAAAAAGTGCGTTGTAGATAGTCAGAGCCATGATAATTCATCTTTCCCCCTCCTCAAGGACAAACTGGAGCTCTTATTAACCAGCCCACATTTGACAGCATGCTTACTTGTCCTTCTTATGGGAAAGAGCAGTTCCTATGCTTTTTCCTAGCTAAAATACCATAATCTGGACTGCGAGAGGTAGTGTCCCATCTGGAGGCATTTCTTCATTACCTGAAACAAATCCTTCAACCTTATGTCGAGCTACCAAGCAGCACAGCTCAGGGAGAGCAGGTCACTTGTAAAATATGATGGTTAAGTACAGGCAAGTCTGTAGAAGAAATAGCCCACTTTGAACTGATAAAGCTCCCCCATGCTTGGGTGACTTAGGTTTCAGTAAGAAGATGGAGCATGTTGGGTAGTAGAAAGTCAATCCCTGTTAAGAGCCCTGTGCAATTCTTACCCGAGGGTTAAAAGGGTGATTCCCCAAACCTGTGCCCAGGAGGACGCTGAGGATGTGTTTTCCAAACTGAACTGGACACTTGCAGGGACAATGAGTGCATTATAGAGCCTTTACCTACAGGCTAGTGGCGACACAGCCCCCTATCCCTAATGTCCCTTGGCCCCATCCCTCATTCCTGTGTGCCTGATGGACTCAAATTTGGGCTGCGAGTTCCCCAGCACCAGTGCTCCTTATTTTCGATACCCTACGGTGTTACATTCATACCCACCACGCTGTCTCAGTAACAGTCC
>VZSZ01009680.1:272813-339225 GCA_013398815.1 Ibidorhyncha struthersii | reverse complement strand
GCTGGCTGCCGCCGCTGCGGGTTATTTGAGGATAGATAGCGACTGCCGGCGAGCTGCCTGGGTCTTTGAGCCCGGTCTTGAATTTGGTGAAAAGCAAAACCCCCGACTTCTCTTGCGTCAGTCTAGAGAGGCGCTTCCCTGGGCACTGGACCAGTCCCGTACTGCGGGGCTCAGCCCGTTGGTGCTCCCAGCCCCGCACCGCAGAGTGCTCCTTATCCTCGGAAAGAGGGCCACGGGAATGGGGTGGTGGTATCAGGGTCAGATTATCAGAGGTCAGGCAGACGTGCAGTCCCCCACCTCCCGCCAGAGACAGAACCTGAAGAGTCTGCTTACCTGGTCAAACTGCTCAGACACCGCTTTAGGGCAGCAGAGTCCTGGAAAACAGAACGAACAACCCAAATCCCTCACCCACGAGTAAATGGATATTGGTTAAAATAAAACTAGAGGGTTTCTTGGCTATATCTGTGTGAGGGAAAGAGTTAACGAGTTTTTGTTGTTGTTGTTGTTATTGTTGTTCGTGTTATGGAGAGGTTTAACATCATCACAAGAGACATGTTTTAAATTAGTGCATGCTGTGAACTCTGTCCTGCAGCACCTGGTAGGCTGGTGTGAGCCCAGGACCAAAGCCCGGTCCCCAGGGGGGGTCTCAGCTGCAGCCATCGCTGCTGTCAGCAGGGAGAGGAGCCCCGGCCACCAGCGCATCGATTGGGAGGCCAGAAGGGACCGTTACATCATGTAGTCTGACCTCAGACAGGAGCGAGGTGCTGGCTGGGAAACAAAAAGAAAATTGCCGGGGACTGAATCTCTGCGCTGAAACACAGTATTTCTTTGTGACACTGTCAGCTTTGACAAATAGGCTCTTCCACAAAAAAATAAGATTAGTGGCAGGGGCTCTCTGCATGAAACACACAGAGATGTGTGCATCGTAAGTAGAAGCTTCAGAACTTCCAAATACAATGACTGGAAGTGTATTTTACATGCCAACTGATCTGCCTTTCCATTGTTCCCCCTGCTCTTCGTAAGTAGGGCTGCTAGCAGAAATGGACTATTTTTCAGTAAGAAAAAAAAAATTGTTTTGTTCAAAGTTGTCAGTACAGACATTGTAAAAAATTGAAATTTCAGATAAGCATAATTTTCTCTCTCTTCTTCCAATTTCTTTCTTTTTAACCTCTCTTTATTTTCCTTATTCTGGTGAGAAAGTAGGAAAGAAAAAAAAAGAAAAAAGTAGGTGATTATTTAGCAGATAAAGTTGCTTTTTTTTTTTCTTGCTTAACTTTCTTTAAAAAGTAAACTTTCAATATACACTGAAAAAATGCTATTTTCTTTAGACATAACACAGCCCCGGCACTCGCACCCATGGCGTGAGCCTGGATCTGTCTTACTGCACTTTGATGTTCAGTCTTGTCTTCACATCTAGTTTTATGGATCTGGCTGCCCACTATTTTACTTAAGCCTGGTACTTTTTCAGAATACCAATGGTCTCCAACAATGGAGCAAGACAGTACTAAATAAGGCTCCTCAACTTCATGCCGCTTTTTCCGATACTAACAATGTACATAAATCCCTTGCAACAGCACGGGAACGGAGCATCACTGGAGTGCCAGGCTTCACCGGGACATGATCCCAAGAGACAAGAAGGGTTAATCACCTCCCCGGCCCCATGCATCCACCAATCCAGTGCACCATCTGCTACACACCAGTGGGTCCTCCTGTGAGCCTGAGAAATGTGTATCTGCTGCAGATAGTCATGGATGTCTGGCTTGCATGGTGTGGCAGGAAAAGGGATGACAGCATTTGCAGTTAATGAAGTCCAGTGCAAAGCTGCACGACACAGTAATTTATTACCTTGGAAAGCAGGGGGGTGATGCCAGACAAATAACTGGCCCCATGGGAGGGTAGGATACCAGGAAGGCAGGAGCAGGAGGGTGGAAAGATGATGATGATGATGAGGAGGAACCTCCCAGTGCCACTGCTGCTGAGGACAGCAGCAGTGCCTAGCAGAGCTTGTGGGGGGGATTTGTCACCGCTGGCTCTTAGAGAGCCTGCAGCAGGGCACCTGCGGGGGCTCTAAATCACACTGATTGCATGGTCAATAAAGAAAATCTCACCAGTCCCCATAACCAGGCTGTTGGCTTTTAAACCTCTTTAGATAAAAATGTGTTTATTGCTGTGTTGTTTGAATTTCAGAGCAACTGCACTGACTCCAGCGATGTTAGTAGCACAAAGTAGCTTTGGAAAAGAGTTTCAATGTAGACCAGCTCGAGGCAAATTCCAGTCTGGTTTATTCCGTACAAGCCAGCAGCCACTCCACTGACCTTGGGACAGCTAGCTTAAATCGAGAGTGCTGCCGCTTATTTCAGAGGAACCACTCTCTGCCCACGTTGATACAACAGAGAGCAGAAATGCTTCTTTTGCATAGACTTGTATGTTCCTTCCCAGCCTGCGTAACTGTTTCGAGGGCTGTCCCCATCACTCAGGGAGCAGAGCCCTGCCTTGGGGTGGGCAGCACTGGCTGCCGCAGGCACAGCCTGAGCCACAGCCCCAGCAGCATCTGCAGGCAGTTTGGTTTGACAGCACAGCGCTGCCTTGGAGAGTGTCTGGATGCTTCTGCCCTGCGCTGCCGGCTCTGAACCCTTCCTGCTCTCTCACAGCCATGGGAGCTTGCCCCAGCCATTCCTGCCTGGCTTATCCCCTTTCCTCCTTCTCTTCCATTTTCCCTACCCTTCCTGAATGACACCAGTTATCCAGTGATAAAAAGATTTGGTCCCTTGCTGCCCCTACCTCGGTCACCCCCCTTGCATCCATCCCCAGCTCATCTGTTCCCACTGTCCTCACCCAGACAAGGCCCTCTGTGCCACACGGGCGCCGGCTGCATCCACTCACCTCCCTGCAGGAGGGAGCCAGACCCTTTCCCTTCATAGGCAGACGGGTGAGGATGCGCCGGCTGCAGTGACTGCTGGGGGGGTTGAGGCATTGCTGTACCACGGGGGAGAGGTGGGCCCACTTTCAAGGTGGCCACCCCATGGCTCTTGCCTCCTCCTTGCAGCTGTCCTCAGGCGAGAGACAAACCAGGGCAGAGGTACAGGCAAAAGCTCATTTAAAGGACTCATAACCCCCAGAAGCCCCTTTTCCTCCCCTTTTGGGTGGTCTGATGTGGTGGGGTGGTCACAGCTGCCCCTTCCCCATCCTCCTCCACTTGTGCACATGCCTGACGTGGCTGAGAATTTTGGTCTGTCCCCTGGGAAAACGTGGCTGAGGAAAGGCAGCTTTACCTGCCGGCCCAGAACCCCCCTGGGCTCCCCTCTCTGCTTCTGCTTTTGGTGTCTTGTGGGGTTTTGTTTAAGTGATCACCTAAAGTGAACCCTGTGAAATTACTGTGTTCCCACCAGCAATGGATTCTTTCAGAGGAAGGACGGACTTGGGTTTGCCATCTTCACAAGGACCCTCGCCTACCATAGTGGAGGGGGGTGAAGAGGCTTTTAGTTAATCGTTAAGAATTGCAGAAGTATGTTTGTAAATTTGGGGGCATTTCTGAAAGTCCCAAAGAAACAAAAGTCCAAGGTTTTAGAAACAGGTTTCATTTTCAGCTAGTACTGGCCCTTGCCTGCTGAAGAATCTGGGCACCTAAAAGTCTCTCCAGATGGCAAAATCATGTCCCTGTACCTGTCTGAATAAGGTGACACTTTGAAAGGCTTTACGAATGAGTAAAAACAAGTGATGCGTTTGCACCTATAAGCCAGCAGCACGCAATTAGCCCATCCGAGGAAGAATGACTAAACTCTAGATTTTCAGGTTTTTTGGTGGAGTGCTTTGAGCTAATAAAAGAATTGTGACTTCTCTGCCAGTTTCAAAAAGCAAATAATTTGGTGCCAGGCTTGTTCAGCACTCTCAGTGCCCTATATCCCACTGCAACTTGCAGAGCAGCGGGATTCCTTTCAGGCTTTCCCTCCTATTTTCCTGGTTATGGTCCAGTCTTCAGACACTTCTCCTTGTGGATGCCTGGGATGAAGCCCTTGCGTGGTGCATGTAGGTGATTTCATTAAGCAAATGACTCCGCAGTGAGTGCACCTGAAATTCTGCAATCTGCAGATGTGGTCCTTGCATTATCTGCTCTGTGTCTCAGAGTGCGAGGGGGTTACAGGCTAGAGTAAGAAGGGCTGGAGTTTAACTTGTGGCAGATACTGCGATATCCTCCATGAAGCAAGAAAAGGTTTCTGTTAAGTGGAGGAAAACCCCTGAAGAGAGGAAGTATGATGTAATTGATAGTCAATACTGGCATAAATGGGTTCAGAATCTCCCAGCTCTTGGACCACGGGGCAAACTTGATTTGGCTTCTCTGCGCCTGCTGCCCTCTTTCATTAGAAATCACACATTGCTTTTTTCCACTGAAGTAGCAGCAATACTTGGGAATGAAGTCTTTCTTCGCAGCTTAATATCGTTTGGATCAGTAAATCAAATGAAAATGACCATCCTCTCCATGTAAATTAAAAACCAAACACAAAATCTAACAGGTGTACCCAGGTTTTGCACCACCAACCCCTGACCTTTGCATTGCCCATCTGTACTGGCTTTCTAAGGGGTTTTCAGAGGGAGCAGGGAGGTTTTACTGGGGATCACACAGGAGGCTGGGGAGGGGACAGCATCCCCAGTAAAGATGCTCAGTAGCCATGAAGAAGCACAAAGGCTGGGAGGCAGCTCAGCAGTCCGGGGCGGGGGGTTGGTGGGAGCTTCTCATGGAGCTCTTCTTGCACTGATGAGGACTCAGGCCAGAAGGAAAAAATATACACCCCATGTGGGAACTTGTATGCAAACTCTTCTAACAAGGCATTAATTTAATTTTTAAAACCATAAAAACTGAATGGGCTTTCCAAGTGGAAACAGCCGGTTCCAAGCCCACGGATCTTGATGAAGTAATTTATTGCTTTTATCTGAAACATGTTACATGTGCTTCATCGATTCCCCACATCCCAGTATCTCACACTTCCTAGATTTAGTCCTTTGCTACTGAATCCCAATAGGAAACCTCTCACCCATCCAGGCAGGATTATTTTTTTCAATTGACCAAGAGGAGAGGACATCACCTAGAGACCTAAGGGAGGGAGTAATTTGGAATGACTTTTCACCTGTCTCAGTCGGCAGCCAGAGCGCTTCTACTGCAGGTGACAAGCACCAGAGCTGGGTGAATCAAGGAAGATCTGCACCCCATCCTCACTGCTGGGTGCAGGGACCTGCTTCCCCACCTCTGCAAGGAGGTAGTGAACTACCATGGACCCTGTCCCTCACCCAGAGCTGAGTCTGCTAAAGCATATTAACCCAGCTGCAAAGAGTGGTGGTTTCTGCAGGATGCGCTGTGGCTCCCCACCCCACAGGAGTGACACTTGGGTTCATGCCTCAGCCTCTCCTGAGACCCTCCAGCATCATAGCCCAGAGCCAGATCTTGCTCTCCCTTGTATTTGGAGTGAGAGGAGGAACATCAGGTCTGGTATTTTCACTGGTGCCAAAATGAGTGCGTGTATACGTATGTAACTTGAAACATATTGCTCATTTAATCTTTGCTATATGCACTTGGTAGATGAAATTGTGGCAACTCTAGAATAACGGGAATAACAGTAACAGGAATAATTTGCTTTATACTGGTTCAGGGAGAGGAACAAACCTGGTTTTCCCCAAGTGCAGCGCTCTTTCTTTGCCCTCTTGGTGACGTGTTGTCCCAGGCTCCCTGAGCATCAAGCTGCCACCAGCTGTAACCCCCGTCCCCACCCTGAGTGGCAGTCGGGAAGGTTGTGTTTCTCTGAGCATCCCCCATCTGCTCTGCAGAGAGCGTGCCTCCGGCTGGCCCTAGGTGGGTTCAGAAATAGTTCCTGGCTGACTTCTTGGTGCCACTTGCTGGCAGACGTTGCACCACATTAAGAAAGTGGTGTCTGCCCTCCCACGTGCAGCTTGTTTGGGAGTCTGCACCGAACAGTCCTCATGGGTTTAAACGGAGGCAGGATGACAGACAACACTGATGGTTTTATAAGCTGGTACGGTCAGAGCTCAAGGTACAAGGGAGTAAGCTGGGGAGAAAACAGACCTCTGCCTGGGTCGGGATTCTCCATCACTCCCCCCACAGCGTGATTTCCATCACTAGACTGGGGATTTATCCTGATACTGCAAGCCCAGCAATGGACAGACTGTGTCCCCCACACATACCATATTTTAAAGTGGAGCTGGAGAACTGCCCCAAGCTGGAGTCCTGGTGGGCTCAAGCATGAGGACAACACCCTACAGCATCTTAGGAGAGTAACCTTTCCCCAAAAAATGCGTAACTCCATGTGCTCTGCAGTGACCACTGTGTGAGCAACACAGGCTTGGTCATGTACTTCTGGTAATAATGAGTCAATGTTTATCAAAGAAAAATCCCGCTGCTCTGATAACAGACACATGTACATAATAAGCAGTTTCAACGTTCATTTCTTTGACTTCTGATTGTGTATTTTAAGGTATTTGTCAAAGGTAGGCAACAAAAAGGGCCACAATAGTACAAGCATGGGAACAACCATTGCATTTAAAAACTCTCTCCTCTGAAGGTATGAAGCAGTGTCACCTACTCCTGTCACACAAGCTCCCACGTGCAGAGAGGCCACAGAAGTAAATATACCAGTGTCAAACTGGTATAAGCCAGGACTAAATATACCAGTGTCATCCCTGGCATTCGAGTTCTCCCCCAGAATCAGAGATACCCCATTGTGCCCACTCCTGTCTTCCACTGTTCCTAGCAGAAGGGGGTTTTCCAGTGTTTCACCGCAGTGCTGCTGCAGCTTCATGGCCAGGCGTGCCAGCGCCTTTCCCTGCAGCAAGAGCAAGGTGACTTCTCTCGCTACTGCTTTACTTTTAGCTGCTGATAACCGCCAGGAGCATCACTCGTCTCTTCTGGGAAAATGTATTTGCTTGGGGTTACATGGGCCAGGGCACCATGGGGGTGGTCTCACCCTTCACGGTGTCGGGGACACACACATGGACACGGACACACTCTCTCTCTCACCTCCTCTGTGACTCCCCAGCAGAAGACTGAGGCCAGTTTTCCAGTTCTCCCAGGAGAGAAGTTCTGCAGACACAGACAGTAGGGCTTGCTTGCCATTTGTAAACCACATGGAGTGGTATGCTGCTAACAACTTTCAGGAGTAAAAATTGAGAGTTAGAGGTGAAAGCTCCTGAAATTCTGGGACAAAGTTTCGATAAAAAGCAGATGGCGTTTTAGTCATTCTTTTTCCACTCAGTAAACGGGGCCAAATGTTCAGAAAGTTGTCTGTAAATATATCACCCTGTTTTTCAACTATCTGAAAAAAATGCTGCAAATACAACTTTAATAAGACAGCCGTCCCCCAAAGGGCGGTAACCCACCCTTTATCGGCCTCATGTCAGCGCTTGGCAGCAAGGAGCCATTTCTTGCCTCTGATGCTCCTCTGCTGTGTCACTTGTTCCCAAAATAGCCTCATTCCCTGGTGCTCATGCTCATGTTTGGATGGTGGGCAGCCACGCGGAGCCCACTGTCCCGAAGCACAGATTTGAGGGATTTGAGCTCTCTAAGAGGCAGGCAGCTCCCCCGTGGATTTGCAGGAGGCAGCTTACCCACCTCTAGTTGTAGCCAGCTTGGCTGCCTCTGCAGGACACCCGGCTTGCTTCTGGAAGCCCAGCTGGGCTCACTGAGAGCGGCCTCCTTTCACCCTGCATTAGAGAGTTAGAGCATGGAGGTCTGTATCCAACCCAGCTGCTCCAGGGGCCTTTTATAGTCACTGCAGAGAAGTGGGCACTTCTGGGAAAGGACGTGGCTCCTCTTCTCCCAAAGCCGGTGGCAGAAGCGGGGAAGGAAGAATGGTGCCCTGCAAGCGCCCATGTCTCCTCACTGCCTGTAAAAGGAGCTCGGGGTGAGCATCCCCCATGCAGACACTGGTGCTGAGGTTGCCCTAATTTGGGCAGACACCCACCGGGGTGCTTCGGCTGGTGGCCGCAGGGCTTTGCCTATGGTGCTGCAGCTGTGCACCTGCCCTGGACAGTGCTGTGGTGCCAGGAGGGCTCCATGGGGCAGCGGCTGTTGTGCCGACCGCTGCAGGGCTCAGAGGCTTGGCACTTGAGCGGAAATTTGGCAGCATCCAGGAGTTAGGAGCACAAACAGGCTTTATCCTCTTCCCATACACACTTTGTAGCAATGACTCCTTTAAATGCTCAAATCCCTCTCCTTTGTGGGAGCTTTGCTGGATGATGGAAACTGATAACAAACTCATTCTCATTTTCAGCCCCTCAAGGCCGTTCCCCCCCGCCGGTCTTCAGCACCATCGCTTTTATTCAGCAAAGGTTTGAGCAAGCCATGGTTGCCTTCAGCCAGGTACGTACATCGTGTGCCATATACACACTGCCTGCACAGATGTTTAATGCCCAGGAGCAAGGCGATATACCTTGGCTTGCGCGTGCACATACCATGCGGCGCCGCTCTCAGTGTCCTGCACTAGAGGACCCCAGGCGAGTCGTAGATGGGGGAGCGTACACATGGTGCCGGGGGCAGCCGAGCTGGCAGAGTCGTGGATTCAGAGCGGGGACTGCTGTTGTACAGGGGACGGAGGGGAGAGGAGGTGGGAACTGCACCTCCTGGCATTGCCCCGAGCTGCTCTTCTTGCCCTCCCACCAGGCCTGTGCGAGCCCAGCGGGAGCACAGCCTCTTCCGTCTTTCCTACCCCATGACAAGGGCTGCCAGCACTGGCTCCTTGTTCATCTTAGTTTCTGCCTGTGCTGCTGAGAAGCCTCTGCTGGCAGTTTCCCCTGCAGAGCATTTCAATTCTTTGCTTTCCAACTGTTTTTCTTTCTTTTGGGCAGCAAAGCCTTTAAAACAGGCAGAAAACTTGTCTGTGATAGCATTTATTGCCTTATTTTGGTACAGGTCATGGCTTGCCTAGCCAAACTGATGGGTAATTTCTGCTGACAGTGCCTCCTTCCTTCATTAAACTGATTTCCAATAAGCAGAGAAACACTATCATCTGAACAGCAGCTACTTCACTGCAGTGCCCTGACTTCCCTTGTATCCTCTAATAAAGTCAACCCGGTTAGTCAAACAGCACTGCTAACTGGGCATGTGGTGTTGCAAGTAGGCTCGTTATGTGTTAAAGAAAAATGCTAACAGAGGGAAGGCAGGAAGGGCAGCAGTATCTTGGGTTTTCAGGTAGCCAAAGTCTGCGTCCTTGAGCATTCCTCGCTTGGGGAATGGGGCAAGTTGTGCTGTACGAGCACTTGCAGTTAATTATTCTTCAGTTACGTCTCTTCGGAGTGAGCACATTTTTTGCATTCGTTTCTTGACATGAACATCAGGAGCTGTCAGACTGTGAGAAAGGCTGAGTTTAACACATTTTCCTTTCACTGGAAACAGTCCCGGTTGAAGTCTGCGCAGCGGCTCTGTGTGACACCTCCTGGCTTGCCATACGGCTCCATCTCAGAGCCCGCAGTCATCCAAAAGCCGGGGGGGACAGGTGGAACTCAAATACTGAACAAGCGCCCAGGACTCACTGCTCTGTTTTCTTTGATGTCATAATTTACTAGGTGTCACAAGTGAAAAATACTATCACCCCCACCCCCGTCCACAAGCCCTACAAACTCCAGGAGCCTGAGCCTGCAGGAAAAAGGGGTGTTGATGTCTCCATAGGAAGGACACAGCAGCCTCCCTGTGTTGTCTGGTGATGGGTGACTGGCTGGAGGGGCAGTCGAGCCGCCTCCTCCAGCTTCTGGCTTTGGCTTTCAGACCTCTGTTGGTGAGAACAGACCCGGTTGGGCAGGAAAGTGCTCCCGGTGCCTGCCCCCCCAACTTCATGCACAACATAGGTCCTCCCTCTCATTTCTGCAGGAGGCAGCATTTACCAAGAGCACAGCACGCTCCTGGTGGTGTAATCGATGTTGTTGCTGGTGCCATCAGCTAATTTGCAGCTGGTGCCAATAGTTACTTTGCCTGTGGCCTGGGTGTACAGAGGAGGGACGTGTGCTCTGGCAGTCTCCCCCATTTTACTACCCCTCCAGACAAAGCCAGTTTAAGGTTTCTCAGCAGGACAAAGCAAACGTCAGGTGCCAGCACCGGGCTGCTCCTGTGAAGGGAAAAGGGAGGGAGAAGCCAAGCAGCAGAACTGGGAAAAATAACCCTTGGGACCTGGGTTTCTCTGTTTGCACTTCAGGCGGTGTGTTGGGGCAGGGGAGAGCAGAGGCTGCTGCTCCTTCAAGCAGCAGTTCAGCAGGAGCTGCTGCCCCGCTTCAGCCCCAGCCTTGCCTCCACTCCAGCCTGGCTGCCCAAGGAGCATCGCTCTCCAGGCGGTGTAGGCAGGAGAGCCGTGATGGTTTTCACACTCTCGGCAGCTTGCTCCCCTGGGTGACTGCCTGCTTTGCCTATCCCTTGAGCTGGTGCTAATCTCGCCAGATATCCTAGGCAGAGCCTCAGCTGCTTCACCGGCACCTGCCTCACAGCACTAATGGCCACACAGGCCTCAAATCACCTCATGTCACAAAAGGAAGCATCATTTCCACTGAATACATTTGGGTCAATGAATACACAAAACCTCTGAGGCACAGAAGAGGGTCATGTGAAAGTCAGGTTAAACCCAGCTTCCTTGTGCCGCAAACACCGTCCCTCCCCAAGACCTCCTAGCCCTGTTGCCAAGCCACTGGTGGCTTCACCGTGACATGATGTGACAAAGAAGGTCCACAAATCCCTATGGAAAGAGCTTTTTGTTTGTGATCAGGACAAACTAATCAGCCTTTAAATGAAAAATGTCTTTTGTATTCCAATAAACGTTGCCATCTTGGGCAACACTCCAGATGTGGTGCCTGCAGACATGGTCTAGAGGCTCTGCACCTACAGAAGCATAAATAGAAAAGTCTCTATTAGACTTAATAGCAGGAAAATTGTCACAAGTTGGAATTGTCACAAGGAACTCACCGTCATAAAGCCCTCATCTTTCAGGATTCAGAGCAGTCACAGATAGAATATCCCCTGTATTTTTCTGTGCGGGCAGTAAGCTATACAAATACCATGGAGCACCTGCTGGAGCATTACCCTTCATAGCCACTATACAGCGAGGATGAATTTCAAATGGAAGTGAAAGCCTTTGTGATTGGGTTGCCAATCCCATGAACCATCTAGTCCTGACTGTTCTTGGTCTAAATGGTAATTTTCCCTTTCCCCTACAGAGGTTCACAAACTACCTGACTGCGCTAATGCAGGTGATTGTAGTAACTGAACCATAAGTCATTTCCAGAAAATTGATGAGTTTATTCATCTTGCAGATTCAACTGCCTAGAGGTTAGTTTCCTTCAGCTCGCAAACCAATTTTGTGGTTGCAGTAGCATGCAGGACACACTCTAATCAACTAGTGCAGGTCCAGACATTGACTGATGAGTTAGCTTGTGAGATATAGTCTGGTTTCTGGACCTACTGAGCAATTATCAGTAGCATTAGGAAAAGGTAAGATAAGCATACTCCCATGCTTACTTTCTGGTTACTAACCAACACGCCAATCAGAAATCCTTTGGATTTATGTTGGAAAACTATCAACCACAAACTTTAAGAACCTTTTGTTTTAAAGCACATAGCAAACTGAGACCCTGAAGGAACTTATTTCTTGGAATGTTGTCTAGAGGACATTTCCTGACAGCTGATGTTTATTTTTGTAGCAGGCATCTTCTGTACCTCTGAGGCTGAGTTTGCATATTGCTCATTAGGTGCTAACTTTATTACCTGCTCCTGGCCAGGAAGGCATTAAACAAGGTGCATCCTCTTCAAACATTTATGGGGACAGGATACCTACACTGACATAGTGGTGGAGAGGTCAGCAGACCCAGACCAACTCTTGCCATGACTGCAGATGCAATTGCAAAAGATGAGAGGAGCAGTGTACTGAAGGTAGCACCCAACTGGGCTTTCAGGAGAGTGAGGCAAGTGTGATCTGCAGCTTTTATTGTGACACTGGGAAAATAATTTCACTAACCACTGTCTTGATTTCCAGCCTGATAGTCCACTGCATTTCCTTGCAGAGGGAAACATCTGTTCAGGGGGTCTTCATACTGACAGGACAAGGAGTGGGGGCGCTTGGGCTCTGTGTGATCTTTTCTGTGTTGCCCAGGCTCCTTCAGGCAGGCAGCCAGGCAGCCAGGTCCAAGTAGGGAGGCACAGCATGTACTGAACTGTCCTACAGAGATGCTGGATCCCATCCCAACACTGAAGATTTGATTCCTGTCATCATGCAACCACATTTAGCCGCCTTTTTATTTTTTTATTTTTTCAATGGTGTGACAGACTTGCCTTGCCAAGCTAAGAAAGCTCAGGGAAATATCTGCAGAGATGCAGAGGGGGTGAGTCATGCAGAGTCTGGGAGCTGACGGCAGAGACCCTTGTGTGGAAGGCTGTGGTTAAAGGAGGTGGGAGGTTTTTTTGCTGGCCACAAGACTGAAGTGGGCAGGTGTAGATGAGTCAAGTAAAGGCTGCTGCAAAACCAGATCTCTGCGGGTGAAATCAGGGGGGTTGCTGGTAACATCAGGGAGTTTTATGGGTCAACTCGAAGCTTCAGTTTCCTTTCTGTACCCTCCTACTACTTCTTGACAACTGTGCTACTCCTGCCCTTCAATTTTTCTCTTCATTCACTTTTACTCTCTTCTTCAATTTTTCATCCTTTGTGTGCTTATACTAGCTAAATGCTTTAGCTCCCTTGTTTAACCAGCTGATAATAGTACTGCGAGTTTTCTTTCATAGGCTGACTGGTGGGAAAATCATGAGTAAAAAAATAATACCGTCATAGCACCAGCCGTATGGAAGCATAGTGGGTAGGGTATAGTCTTTCAAGAGAAAAGTGGGCATCCACCCCCTGCTGTGGTCCAAACAACCTGTATCATCTTCAGTGTGACATTTCACCTCTCTGCACCACAAGTCCCCATCTGTACCACGGGGTTAATAATGCTGCCTTTCCTCATAGGGATATGGCGAGGAAAGGAGTAGTTAACATCAGGAGGCACTCAACACAGCGATGGGGCTGATTCATTCGGAGGTAGGCATAAGACAGGAACTACAGAGACGTGGAGTAAACCCAAAAGATGAGTTTTTTTCAGGGTAAGGCTTGTCCCTTTATTAACTGTTAACATAACAGGACTCTGATCCATGCAGGGATCCCTCTTTTTTTATAAAGCAAGTACTAAGTGTAAGTACTTCATATTAATTGAGAGCAGTTTACTTGAGAAAGAGTTTTGTGAAAACAGGCCTATTTATAAACACAGAAGTAACATATTCAGCTTCTTGTGCGGGTTGGTTTAAAACAATTCATAGAAACTGTTCTGATGAGAAACGCAGAGATTGGCTGACATTATTATAGAAGCTGTCTGCTTTCTTTGGAAATATTACGTTTTGTTGAAAAAAACAAAACTAAAAATATCACCCAAACTAAAAAGCTTCTCAAGGGGAAAAATATGTCATAGTTGTTAGTAGAGACCTTAAAACTTTCATTCTACCTGTTTTCATGTGAGCTCTAGAAACTTGGACTGCGTGACTTGCTTTTGTGCTTTTGATAAATTAGTCTCATGAAAGCTGCAATCCAAATTTGTTCAATGAACACCAAAAAAGGGGTTTTCACACCAGGAAAGCTAAGCATGTTTTCAAGCAGTATCACCCTGCCACTGTCAGCCTGCACAGTGTCACCCTGCACACTGTCAGGTGTGTATGTCACCACAGACATACGTGTGGCTCCAAGACCAGTCACTGGGGGCTATGATCAGGTGAATTTGATGGGGTGAATCGGGAGATGAGGCATGTCCTGTACAAGGTTTAGCCCACAGCAGGATGGCCTGCAGAGCCCACGCTGCTGGCATGACGAGAGAAGCGTCCAGGTTGTCCCCAGATGCAGATGCATCAGGGCATCCATGCAGTTTTAAAATGACTGAAGGGACAGATGCATCAGGGCATCCATGCAGTTTTAAAATGACTGAAGGGACTTCAGGTGTTACTGCCCTGCTCCTACTTGTCACCATTCCCTGTCTGTAAGTTATAGTCAGCAGCAAAGGCCGGTGGGTGGGAGCTCACAGCTCTGGGACCAAGTCTGCTACTTTTGTATTATGGTGCTGAGCAATGGGGCTTGAACTAAGCTGGAGATTTTCCCCTGGAGAAAACCTGGGAGCACTCTCTTGCTTTGTTCCACCTGCAGACTGGTGGGAGCAGGACGCTCATTGGGTGGGCAGTGATAAGCAGCATCCAGCTGCTGGGCAGCAGCTGCCGCCCTCCCAGATGCTGAACTGTACAGTTATTCCACAGGGGGCAGAGTCTGTGCTTCCACCAATCTGCCTTCTTTGAAGCAGTAAAACTTTTATTATGTGCCCAAGCCTCAGTTGTAACCAGCTTATCTCTAAAGAGGTAATAATTTCATTTCATTTCTGAATTAGAATCTCAGGCAAGCCAGAAAAAGTTTTCCTGACCTTCCTGCATACACACAGCTATTCCCATCTATGTGCCACAAGAAACGTGCAGGGGTAAGTGCAATGTTGCTACTGGATACATCTAGGACTCAGCTGAGTCCAGCAGCACTGTAAACATCTGGACAAACTTTATCCAGAAATGGCCAGCACTCTGCGGTGCTCACAGGATGCTTTTAGAATACAGGATTCGGTGTTGTTTTTTTAAAAAATGTTGTACCTAGAAAAGAGAGCTTGTAAAAGACCTTAGAGGGATGGGGGCTTCTGTGCTGTGGGCCTGTCAAAAGACTGGTCTGAGAATACACAGCCTCAAACTGAGAGATGCGCTGACGAAAATCAGGAGCATCATACTGCAGGTCTCAGCGAAGGCTAATTAACACCCATGACAGCTTACATCCTGTCTGCCGGTGGAAAGGAAACATGCCGTAGGCGTCCCAAGGCTGACATTCATACATGGCATTTCCCCCATGCTGCTGCCGTGGGGTGGGCAGCACAGCTGGCTGTGCACTGGCATGCAGACCTCTGGCACCCCGGGCCCGGGCACACCTGGCTGGGACAGAGGGTTTTGGGGAGCACTATTGCTCTAATGAGGGTTGTAGGCTGACTTGGGGGGGAACTCCCGGCTGACATTTCCCCCTGGTTAACCGCCATCCCTTCCGCCTTAGCAGTTCTCTGCATGGCGTTTGCTGCTGCACTTGGAAATCTTGGAAAGGTGCGTGCAGCCCATTAATGCGCAGGAGGACTGGTGCTCCCCAGCCTGCCAGGAGCGCTGGTAACCCTGACCATTACTGGTGATGCCTCCAGGGCCTCCAGCCAGGACCTTCCCACACTCTGCAGCATGAGGCAGCCTGGGGAGGTCTCCTGCCAGCAGAGCATCAGCCCTGGGCTCACCAGGGCACCAACTCTGCTAGCAAAGGGGGGGGGTCTCCGGGACTTTCCCCATCACTGGCATGGGATTGTCCCTGTCAGAAAGTGTTCAGGTGGTCCCAGCATGGCTCTGCCCGGGCCAGCCAGCCTTTACCCTGGCACCATCCAGAAACTGGCATGAGCTGGCTGTCCCCAGCGGGTGGTTTGGACAAGGTGTCCCCTGCTTGGCAGGGTGATAGCCTTGAACAGCAAGGACATGGACTGCCCTGTGCCAAGTTGCCCCAGAGCCAGGCCAATGCCATGTGCCAGCATTGCCATGGCCTGTGTTTGGCAACTCCACATTTACCAGGTGAGGACACTATGAAGGACCATCCTCTGCCCTGAGCAGAGGCATGAGCAGGACCTGGCCATGCCAGTGGTGCAGCGCTGGTCTCTTTAGCTCCCTTCCCCATCCAGCAAACCCAGTTAGCCCCTGTTCATTTCATAGATCAGACCTGGGTGCAAGATTCCCTGGTGCTGCGAGAGCATTTGGGAGGCTACATCCACAATAACAGCACCATCTACCTCCTCTAACTGGGGCTGCCCTGTGCAGCACCTCAGCCCTTGAGCAGGTTTCACAGGATGCTCTGGCACGTGGCTGCTTTCGGGGCAAACAGGACAACCTCAGCTTCCCCACAGATGCTGAAGACTTTCACCTTGGCCGCCCGCAGTGCTCTTCCCTGTAGGGGTGGAAGGTTTCTTACCAAGCACAAAGGCAAAGCCGTTTCCTCTCAGAAGACACACCACAGGACCTGTGCATGTTTCCTCTGTGTGCAAAGGACTGGCGGCCACTGCTTTCTGTGGCTGCCGGGTGCCCTGCTCTGTCCTGCCGGCTCTCCCAGTGGCGTCTCCCATCATCTTGGCCAGCCCATGGAGAAAAGGTCAAGGGAAGGCACTGGACATTGGGCAGAAAAAGACCTGTGGGAAAGAAACCAGGCAGAAGGGGTGGGAGCAAGCAAGAAAACATCTCTCCACAGTCTGGCCGGAGGTCCCCAGCCCTGCGCTCGCGATGTAGGTGACCCTGCTCTGGCGGGGGGGTTGGACTGGATGATCTCCAGAGGTCCCTTCCAACCCTGACTATTCTGTGATTCTGTGATTCTGTGATTCTGTGATGGGTTGTCACAGTGACTGGGTGAGCAGGGGGTCTGCTAACACCAGCACAGAGACTGCCTGTCTGGCCCAGGGAGGAGCATTTGAAAGCTACAAATCGCGCCTGGGAAAGCACCAGGGAGAAGCAGGGAAAAAGCACGTGTCTCCGTCCTAGCACTGCCCCAGGAGTTTCCTATGAGGCCCCCCAGTTCAGACAGGGAAGTGCAGCTCCCCAGCTGGGGAATCTGAAGTGAAGGTGGGATGGATGATTTGTCTTTTGCCCTCGCTGGGGGGTACCTGTGCAGACCCATATGCAGGTGGTGGTCACATGCCAGCTGGAGTGCAGTGGGGAGCAGCAGCCCCTCGGAAGGCCCAGACCCAACCCAGCCACCCTCTTTCCTTTCGGTGTCTCCTTGGCTCCAGGGCTGCTGGGTCAAATAATCACAAACACAGAAGTCTCTTTTTCTAAAGCATCTTGAGAGCCTGAATCAATTTTGCACTTGGGATTTAGTGGTGGCAGCCTATAGGCCCTTTGGAGAGGATGTCCCTGTCCATCTGCACCATATTCCCGTTCTCTGGGTCCATCTAGCACTGGCCGCACAGCCCTGCTTTAGCTACATGTCTCTGAGTCCTTCATCACCCTCCCAGGGAGCCTCTTTTCCCACCCTTGCCCCTCACACTGCGTTGTGTCCGGGGGAGACCCTGGGCTGCAGGGCCCTCCCCAGCCCCTGGTGAACCCAAGAGCCCATTGGAAAAGCAAACCTGTGCACCTGCTGGCAGTGGGCTGAAGGTGAGCTCCTCTGACCTGCAGCGTTGGGAGGACATTGCTAAGCTGCATGGGCCCACTTCAGCGCCCAGAGCTGACCTGGGTGGGTCTCCAAGCTAAAGCCACAGCAAAGCCAGACTAAATGTTTCAGGCTTAGGAAAGCTTGGCATATTCCTTTTCCACCTGATTTTCAGTCACACATGTAGCACTGCTGATTTCCTGCATGCCCACAGGAAACTCCCTTTGTCCTCCTCCTCAGCATCCTGCCAGGGAGGAACAGTGAAATGTATGGGTGAATGAAAAGCAGCTAAGAGCTGGGTCCCGTTACTACAACAATGCAAGTGTACTTGGCATGTTCTTGTGGAGCCCACTTGTGCCAGTGTTGACAGGCACCTTTGAGAGCAGGAAAAAATGAGAGCTGGAGAGCTGAAGGGCCCTCCCAATGCGGTGATAAGCCCCAGGGTGGAGCTGAGCCATGTAACTCATCCTCCCATTGCTCACGTGTGCCTGGGGCACTGACTGTTGCCTGACAGAGAGCCTTTGGTGCTTGCTGAAGCTAGAAGATCTGGGCAAGTCTCACCTCAGCAGGGTGAGATATCTCCAGGCTTGTTTGGAGGTCAGCTTCAGACGATGCCATGGTGTCAGCCCATACAGGCTATTTCAGCCACCAGCATGAACGGAGCCAGAGGGTTTCTACCCACTCCCCGTCTGTGCTCTCACATTTGGCAGGCTTTTAAGCCCAGTCACACAGTTATCCAGTGCCGCCACGGCCAGGCAATCTCCTGCTAGCCAGGCCCAGGAGTACTTAGCACCCACCGTCAGCCACGCATGGGTGCCTGGAGCCTCACATGGCTGCGAGGGACCCCAGAAGGGCTCCGTCCTTAAGAAAACCAAGGTTAAAATGGGTAAACACCATCACACAGTTCTTACTGCATGACATCTACTACTCCTACTCTTTCTCCCATCCACACATCACTTCCCACAAACAGCACCTTTTACTTCAGTCTCCACAAAGCTGGTTAATAGTTAAATGTCAGCTGAAGCAGCAAAACCTTTGCAATTCTGCACCAGCCCTGAGCTCCCTGGTACCACGCAGAGGCACAGCAAGTGAGGGCTTGGGAGGAAGCAGCACGTACCGTGTATGTGGGCGTGCTCCTCTCGTTGCACAAGAGGAGGGTGTTACTAGAATATCGCTCGTGTTTCTCATTCCACACGTGACCCTGTCACCTGCTCTGCAGAGGAAAAGCCATACGGTGAGTCGTGAGTGAGACGGGGAACAACCAGATGAAGCTGCAGTTGTCTGACCTAGCAGCACCTTCATACGTCCTGAAGGCGTGCTTCACACTGTATCTCTCTGACTGCTCTCTTTGAGGTCCCTGAAGATTTGAGTGTTGCCTGTCATGGGAACCAGGGGTAAACGAGGTAGAAAATCTCAGCCTGGTTCACTGGAGGAACTGTGGCCATGGACGGACCCGTGGTTTGCCAGAAGCAAATGTCATTACTGCCCTTCCAGGGCAAGTGCAAGTGTCTATAGGCCACCCAAGCCAACAGAGGACCCTGGCATACTGCAGACAGGCCTGCGTGTTAGGGTTTTATATGGAAGCACAACCCAGCTGCTGGACCTGTTACATCCTCAAACACCAACCTTGTCTTGTCTCTTGTCCCAGGCAGCAGTCACATCCCACTGCCCACTGCTGGGAAGCTAAGTGGCAGGCTCCTAACCTCTGATTACATCTTTTAAAACTTGGGCATTGAAGGAGCCAGAGCTGGGACACGGTCACAATGGCTCTCCTCCACAGGTATCAGTGGATTAATGAGGGGAGACCTGGGTGCAGAAATCAGCCCCATAAAGCTGCAGCCTAAGGCAATACTGCTTTTTTTGCATATGAAAGAAATGGCAGTTGCTGAGATTTCAAGTACCCAGTGAAAAGTGAGGGCTGTGAGGAGCTTCCACTGGATAATGAAGTACCTCCTTGGTGCTTCCCACACAACACTTGTCCCTCAGTAGATGCGCTATTTCACTGTAAATCTGTTATAGCCATAAAAGCAAAATGCCATTTGCTTTAGTGTCATAATGAAGTCCCATCAAGTTGCCCACTGTTGGGCAGGAAAAGGAATTTTAGCCAAACTCATTGCATCTGCTTCTTACTGAACAACATAATACAAATAATATAAATACTGTCAACTAGTGTTTTTCTAAGCCTCTTGTATCCAGCCTGACCCCACAAAACTCATCATGGAGGATGCTTTATCCGTGTCTTCACTATGTATCAATTGCATGCAGGCCCTTTGCTTCTTAGAAATGCCCTTGATCAAAATGATTTGTCTCCTCTGTAAGCTGATCTTTATGCTGTGTGTCCATATACAGGAAATTTCTCAAAGTTCTGTCTGGGTATGAGTTTGGATTTCCTTGAGACTTTCAGCTGTTTGTTAGCAAGACAACCATTTGTAAGGAAGCTTGATGTGACCTTTGTATATATCAAAAACAATTAGCAGAAGTAAGGACATTAATTTTACCTTCCAAAGTGTTTGAAACACTGGAATTGAAGGAGTGTCAACACGCTGGTGTCTGTATTTATTAAACGGTTTGGAAACTTGATGAAATTGCAGAATGATCCCATAAAAACTGCTGCAGGGTTTAAGAAAGCTCTGTGGTGCGGATCTAAAGGATATCAGCCCAGACAGATTACTACAAGGAAGATTAGAAGATGACTCAGGGTATGTGTGTGGATTCATTCATGTAGGGGAAACAGCTGCCACAAGAGGCTCTTGAAAGTAGCAGAAATAAGTGTTAGTTGGTAGATCTATGAGCTGGGAAGAATAAAATGTGGAAATAAACACACTGTTAGTAAGCAACTGTGAAAGTTGACCCACAGGGAAAACAATATCAAGGTAAATGACAGTGTTTCTGCTGAGATCTCCAGGTCGAAAGGAAGAGCCTTTTGAGGGGGTGTATGCATTAACTAAAAGCAGAAGTATTTTCATCAGACACACATTGCTGGCTGGGCTCCCTCCAAGACTAATCAGCTGAAATTCCAGTGTGGACATGCAGCCAGATGAGATGATTTTGTGGACTCTCTCCTGGCTTGGAATGGTGGATGAATCTATGTGTCCATGTTACCTGTTTTCCTAAGGAAAAAAAGAAAAACATCTCTCTTCTACTTGATATTCCCTCATCCTGCAGCATCTGAGCACTGTTTCCATCAGCTTCATCAAAGTGTTGTTCACATAACCCTGTGAGGCCAAGGCCAGGTCTCACTCTTGGCCCTTCTCCTGGCTCAGACCATGACTCTGACATGCCACTTTCACTGCTTCATTGCAAAATAAGGACCCAATTGCAAGATGGGAAAAGAATAAGAATCTAAAAGGGACCAAACATATCCAGAGGCATCTAAAGAGACAACGCCTCGCTTTCTCGGGCAAACTGCAACATTTAATTACAGCCAGCCACACTTTGCTCTTACCCACAGTTGTAACGTTGGCCCTGTGGTGGCCCTGGATCACAGCCTCCCAGAAACCCAGCGATGAGCATCCATCTCCCCTTGGCTAATAGCAGTAACACTACTTCTACACAAGAAAACATGTACACTGATTATTTCTCACAAATATCAAGTCAAATGGATTTTCTTACTTCTTATACTTCTCTTTTCTTCGTATAATATCTCTAAAAATAATCCCTGAAACCCCCCTACCTTAAGTGTTTTTGAAAAATAACAAAAAAACCCAAGAAACTCTCCAGTCAGTTATAAACAGATGAGGGGAAAATCCTGCACTTGACTAACTGTAGTACTGTGGCTGGGCTTCATCTTTGGGGATTTCTCAAAGTTCAACTTCTGCATGAGTGAGCTAAGAGCCAAACTGAAAGCGAAAATCGGGCTTTGCTTGGAGCCCTGCTGAGCCAACCACAGGTGAGCCCGGTAAATCTGCGACTCCGCTTTTACTGACCTGCACCAAACAAAACAAACAGGTCTTTTTGGTGCTGGCTTGAAGAAGAATTTGAAAGGAGCTCGACTTCTTAAGAACCGCCACTCAAAATCTATTTTTGGAAGGCTGCTGGGGGACTTTCTTGCTGAAAGTGGAAGAAGCGCAAGAAGTTGACTCACATTTCAAATAGTTGTTTTTCACCTGAGGAAATCTTACTTTTTTCAGTGAAAGCATTTTATATTCAGTGAAACTTTATATGATGCAGAAGTCATTTCCAAAACAGTTTCAATCTTCCCTTCATTTTGCAGAGACAAATCTAACCTATTTTTCCATAGCATTTTTACTACTTTGACCCTGATGGGGGCTCACAATGGAGCTGGCTTGGGGGGGGGAGCAGCACAGTCAGGTGGCCGCAGCTGCCCCATCGGCACCCTGCTCACTAACCCTGCAAATAGGTACATCATTGCCCCCATCCTCATCCCACGGAAATCCACCCACATCCTAACTTTGGAGAGTCTACTCACAGCAGACTTCTCCAGGATATTATGTTTAGGTTATAAAAATATTTCTGAGGAAAGTGGTAGCAGGTTCTTCACTTGAAAGGGATTACCAGACCCCTTCAAACTGGTAACCTTCTCCTCTCATGGACCCCAGGTACCTGCTGTGTCCAGGCTATAACCCGCTCAGGAAGAAACCTGGTCCTTCTTTCACTGATGGCGCCCTGATTTGGTTGAGCCCCAGGCACTGCGCTATAATAAGCAAGGTTAATAATAATGATGCTAATGGCTAGATCAACAATGTCAGAGTCAATCAAGCGTGCCCACCCTCGAACCCCAAACCCAGCCTCTCTATATATAACATACTGACACAGTAACCTTTCCTATCAAAACAGTCGACTGAATGTTTATCTAGCATTCAAGCTAGTTTTCAAACCAGCCGTCTGATGTTTCCTGATTTATATATGAAAGGCGCAAGCTTTCATTTCAGGAGAGTGACTCGCACAAAGCTTGTGCTCATCTTGAGGAAGTCATCGTTGTCCACTGCTCTTCCACACTGGCATCCAGCCACGGGGACCTGTCCTCCTCCTCCAGCTCCACTCTTCTAGTTGGACTTCTCCATTCAGACCCTGGTAATACAGTCTCTGGTTCAGATGCTATGTAATGAGCAGATCCTTCAAAACAAATGGAGGTGAGAGAGCCAGCAGCTCTGTTTCTTTTAAAGAAACTTCAAAATATAATCATTCCAGAGGATACCAAAGGCAAAAGGGGAATTTCCCTGGACAGGCTTGGTCTGAGGGGGGTGCACAGCTACAGGGAAATCCATGGCACAGAAAAAGTTAGGTCCAGCCTTTAAATGCATTCCCTCTGCTTCACAGATCATAAATGTTCCTCTGGACTCTTTGCTGGGTAAAGCCCTCATTGCAAGGTCACAGGTCTTGTTTCTTGCAGGCTTTGCAGCTAGAGGGAAATGAAGGAGGCTAGGCACTCTGAGGGGAACTATGCTTCTTAAGCTCTTTACCCTCACAAAAATGCATCAGGAGTTAATTAGACTGTGTAGGCCATTATTCAGAAAATGCTGCTACTCTAAACAGGTGCCAGCTGGACGTGTTGCGATCTAGTATGTAAACAGAGCTGGCCAGCAACTTTTAGCAAAGTATTTGCCCAGCAGACCAGGACAGCTCTTTTGTAGCAATAGGAGGGAAGGATTTCTGAACCCTAGCAGACACAGAATGGGTTATGAAGGATGATATCCCTGCTATCTGCTGTTTGGTTTTTGGTTGGGTTTTGGTTTTTTTTCTTTTTCCCCTGCAGCTGCTCTATATCCATGCACCTAAACCCTGTGTGGCTCATAAATCTAGTAAAAATGATCATCTGCTCCTCCTGTGTCCCATCCAGGTCATCATGCTACATATTTGGAAATGCACCACAAATCAGACTAACTTTCCTTTTCCTGGTGGCACTGGAGGAAGGGACTCTGATGGTGCTTCAGGGCCCAAAGGATTTGCTTTTGTTCTTAGAAAGACCATCTCCTCAGGTAAAATTATTGTCTTAACCTCTGAATCCTGGGGGGAGAAAAAACGCCACATTTTCTGAAAGAGTCTCTGCCATAGTCTTGAACTCTGAACACCCCTGGACAGCTTTTCTCTTCTCACAGGCAAAACATTCAGCCTGCACACAGGTCAGCCAGCCCACCGCACTTCATTGACTTTTCGCTTTCCTCCTACATTCAAACAAGTTGGTGCTTCTTCATAAAGCCCACACTTCTTAAATTACTCAGGGGAGAACTTAATTTATCAGTCTGAAGGTCTGGGAAATAACACAGGCTACACCTCCTGATTCAGCCTCAATTGCAATATTTGCCTCACTAATGGACAAAAGTGCATCTTGTGTTTCCCATCAATGCTATTCATTTCTGTTGAGAAGTGACTTGTCAGAAAGAGCTGACTGAAAAAGAACAGAAAGATCTAAATGTATTCCTATCTAATTTCTTCTCACAGTCAGTTCAGATGTAGTTTCTCATTTCCATTGTTTGGGGTAATTAAAAAACTTTCAGTTATTGTATTAGATTCACTTCCCATCAGAAATTCCCCTAGATGATACCTATAACCAGAATTCTTAAAATCGATTTGCAATGTCACTTTTGCGATACTACGATACAGGTTTGGGCTTTTTTTTTCTGCTGAGAAGCACAAGGAAGAACAACAGTCTTTCCTGGTTCTTTGAGGGTTTTNGTAGAGTTACTGGCAATTGTAAATATTGTCTTTGCTTTTCTTGGCCTCTTCTTTGGTGACAGAGGAAGGTGAATGGGAATTCAGCTGACACTTAAAGGAGAAAAAAGGCTATGCCTTTAATGGCAAAATTTTCATCTACCTTATTTAGCAGATAGATAGCATGAAAAAAAAGTATAATTTTAAGGAGCCTTCAAGAAAAAAAAAGTCATTAAACCCAGAATTTTGAGTACAAGCCCATTCAAGCAATTTTTGTCTTGCTTACCTTGCATGAAAAGACTAAAGCAATAGCAGAACACATTCACTTTGTTAGTCGTTCTTTAACATGACTGTATGCTGCTTTACAGACAACAACCAAGATAAGGGTCCCTCTGAATATGACTGAGAGAAGTGAGTGATGCAAAAAGCGTAGGCTGTGGCAGAGAGGTAGGCTCTTCTCCCTTCAAGGACAGCAAGCTGAGAGTCCTGCTGCCAAGATTTATTGTAAGAGGGCAGCATATGTGTCACAGCTTGCATGGACTAGACAAATATTTGTTAATTGATTCTATTTTGGAGGGTAGAAGATGCCCCAGAAGAATGCTCCAGATCCTTACTAGCAATCTTTCCTTTATACACTGTGCTCTTCTGACCATGGGAGCAGAAGCCGATGTACTGGTAAAACTGAAATGATTACCAGTGTATCATCATTCCTACTTTTTTTTAGGCAAACAGTTTCTGATGAAATAAGACCCTAAATCAGTCTTCTCCTGTACTCTTTTGTCAAGAATAAATAAAACTAATAAACTAGGGGCTTGGAAAAAAAAGCTTATTATACAAGCATGGGAATTGCATCTATTTCTGAACCAAGGAACATTTGCCATTAGAGATAGAAACCTGGATTAGGTGGCTTGCAAACCTGATCCGACCTGCTAATTCCTACATTCCTGTGGTTTATGCACACTGTTTTTTCCCCAGTGAGATGGCTCAAGCTGAAAATTCAGCTGTGTTCAAGGCTTCCATGAGCTGCTGAGTATTTGGATACAGAGGTTAGCTGTGGTCACCTGTAGGGGCTTCCCACCACCACATGCCTTCACAGATCTTGGTTTCAATTGCAACTACAAGCAGAAGTTCCAGAATAGCACAAGAAAGGATGTTCCCCAAATTGTTTCTAAAATCAGGAAGTAGAAGAAAGCTGGTAAGACCTCCAGAGCTAGTACAAATGCTAGCCTCATTCACAAGGTATGCCATTCTTGTTGAGTGCTTCTGCCACCCAGATTTTTGGGCTTCCCCATCCTTGAGCATGTTTTAAATATAACATAAGGGGACTGTGCTTGGCTGTTCAGAGAACCACAAACCCTCAGGATCAACCCACAGTGCAGAAGCCTTCAGGCCGTTTGAACGTGTGGCTTGGGGATTTGCTCTGTAGACACCTCAACACGATCAGCATGGAAAAAGGTCAGGGTTTCAGGGGGCTCCCTTAAATGGGTGCGTATGGCTCAGAACTATTATGGATGTGCATTATAAATGCAGTCTGCAAATCTGCCCTGGATGTCTGTATTTTTTTTTCCAAGTAAAAATGACAGAATTGTGTAGACATACAAATGCTGCCTATCTGCATATATGGATGTGTGTATATGTAACTATGCATTTAGTGGGATGGATCCTGTTGCCTTTTCTTTACACAATCCATTTTTATAAGGGGACAAGGATAATAATGCTCAGATAGCTCTGAGCCTCTGGCCAGCCTCCCCAAAATTCACATTTTTTTGTTACATTTGGAATTACCAGATGGAATAAAAATAGCTTGCTTTGTGAAATATGGTCACCCACTCCAAAAGCAGAATCCTACTTTATCACCATCAGCTCATAGCAGTGGCCAGGAGGTTGTCTGCTACAGTGGCTGTGTACCCAGCATCGTCTGATAGCCCTGGAAGACTGTTGCAAGGCTGGGAGCACCGTCTACACTGATTTCAGCTCCTTCCCAGCACAAAGTGCACAGGCTGAGGGCAGGTGGTGTGTGGAGAACCAGTTAGAGCTCCTTGACCCTCCTCCTGGCCCTGGGATTTGGGATCTGGCTACAACAGCTTCCAGGTTAGAAAATATTTGCAAAAGGCACTTAGGCTGGTTAAGTTTCATACTATGGAAAGAAGATTTGTTTGGCTGATCTCCTCAGCTCTGCCTCCAAGGGTGTCTCTCTCATGAGACCCCATGCTAAGATGCCTCATACAGCAGAGACAGCTCGGATAGGTTTGTGAGCTGACTGGCAGTGGTCCCAGGAACCAGCCAGGATTTGAGAAGACCTGGAGAAGAACGCGGCCACCCTGGGCATGTCATTTTCTCACTTTGCAAAGCCTGTCTTCTCCATCTCTCTTTTGTCCTGGAGGTGGGGAGGATGGCAGAGGTGCTGCTGTGCTAACCTTGCAACCAACCAAGACTCTCATCTGAGGCGGGGCTGAGGTACCTCAGGAACACTGCAGGACAGAGTAAGTGCCCCAGTGACTTGGACTGATAAACGCAAACAGTGTTCAGCATATTTGAAATGCAGCTCACAGGAGCGTCAGCAGTATGACACAGAAGAGAAAAGTTATTTGTATTTGGCCTGATGGATACAGGTGTTCAAAAGTTCTCATGTGTGTTCTGGTTTCTGAAGGTCTGCAAAAACTTGAAGTCATCTGTGAAAGGCTAAAACCCCCAAGTGAAAAATGTATAAAAATAGCTTGAAGTCAGCCAGAGTTGGTGTTGACAAGTAACAGTTTCTCAGGGCTCTGAGAGAAGAGATTTTGCCTCAGTTTGGGCTGACTGAATGCTACTTGATGAAGCATGAATTTGACAACTGTAGCCTTTTCTCTGAGTTACCAGATAAACTGAAAACCTACCTCTAGCTTTTCCAAATATACTGTGATTTTTAATCAGTCAGTCAGCTGCTGTGAGGATGACACAAGCTGTGGTCACCTCAGCACTGGGAGAAGACCCAGTGAGGCAACAATGACCAACGTGTCCCAGCAAATGAAGAATTCTGGTCATGGGAATGAGCAATTCAGCAAGTTTCTCAAACAGCAAAAGGCACGTAGTCACTTTCAAAAGAATAAACCAAGCCAAGCTAAGTCACTTGACTGGCAACAAAATCAAGAGCTCATTTAAAAGAAACCAGGCGTATCTGAGTTGCAGAAAACTTTCATGCTTGCACAACAACCACTAGGTACTAAGGCAAGACACCAACCAGCTCCCACGGATCATGTGATGCTGTTGGTCACATGAAGTGGCTTTGCAGTGAAAATCACTCTGATGTGCCTTTTAGACAGTTACTCAGCAGATTAGCTGCTGTGGCTCTTGCAAAAGGTTATCTATCTTCCCCATTTTGTAGTGTTATATGTTCTTAAACCCTTGTTCTCAAGAGTCCTTAGCAGGGTTAAAGACAGAAATGGGCAAAGGCCCCCAGTCTCTGTAAGGTGAGAATGGGCAAACTTTTGGCTTTCCATGCTCCGGTGTAGATTGTTGGAAGTCTAAAAATGATTATACTTGGTCAGATTAAAGGGACTGTTTTTTCCCTGCTTGCTTGCTTAGTTCAGCACAAGGCAGCAGGTACCACTTCTAGTTTATCAGCCTCCCACATGCAAACAAAAAGTGTAACACCTCAGAACCTGCCAGTTTCTCTCTGATGAGAAGGACAGAGTGAAGAAATGTCACCAGCAATGTCACCAGCAATTGCTTTCTGAATGCAGTGGGCTGGAACGTCCCCTCACTGGCAGAGGAGCCCCTTGCTGACACGTGCAATCACAACTGCAGAATCTGCCTCTGCTCTCATTCCTTCTTTGCCTTTCTGCCTTCTGCTTAGTCAAACTGAAGGCATAAACCCAACTGCTGTCTCGGCCTGGGAGCATTTTGCACTCACCGTGCCCTGGGCAAAGCAGGGGAGAACCCAGCTCAGAGCATCTCCAGTAGCATGATGGGAGCCTAAAGCAGCCATTACAAAACTGTCAGGAAAAAACAGACATGGGAATCTCAGGCTTCCTTTGTCATAAGGGAGGCATGAGAGTGGTACAGACCCATGCTGCTGGGGGGAACCTGGGCGAGTAAATGAGATGCACCTTAGGGCATAGAAGAGCAGAGTGAGAGGTGCTGCTGGGGAAAACAGTTTAAGAGCAAGGTGCTCCTGTTATTATGTGAGCAGTATAGGAAAATGGTGGTGTTATCTCCCAAGAGATAACAAGGAGAATGTTGTTCTTTATCAGGAAGTGAAAGAAGGACTTTTCTATAGACAAGAGCAATAAGAAGTTTTTATTTCATCTCAGTTTATTTCTTCATCTGGAGCATCGGCTCTCTCCAATTTTCCTCTTAGACTGAAGGAAGCATGCTACCATTTGTGTTGTGTATGCTACTCTGTACGTACTATGTGTTTGCCACATGTGTATGGTGTTGTGGGAAGTACTGAGCATCTGAGCCTGTGGTTTAAACCCCTTTATAGTCAATGGGGAGAAAGCTGCAGAAACCCTCTGAGCTGTCTTAGGTTCCTACCGTAGGACAGGGTTCTTCCCCATGTAGACATGCTTTGCTCTCTCTCTGGACTATAGAGACAGTCTAGATGACTAACATGGATGTAGATGTGTCAGTTTAGACAGAGAAATTAGCCAGTGGGTGTTATGCTCACGACCTTTTGCACTGATGGGGACATCTCACCGGTTCCTTGTGATGCCCCCTTGGACTGGCTGTGTTCACTCACAATCTCAGCTTTTGATTGCCTCCTCTTTGGGTGAAAGCTGTTGTTTTGTGCTGTGTTTGAGCAGCACCTTGAGCAATCAGGGTTCAGTCTGTGCTCATTCAGTGAACCCTCAGTGCTATCGTACACAAAACATCATCCCAAAAAATGAAAGTACATTTGTCTCATGCTTCTGTGATTTCAGTGTTGGGGTTTCAATGCTAGTGTAAATGGCAGGATGGAGGGAAAAATAGATGTATGTCAGAGGTCAGAAACCATGGCAGTACCAGTCAGCATGTCTTCACAGCAGTGACTGTTGCTGATTTCTGCCATCTGAGGCTCTGGGCCTCCATTCCCAAGGCTCTGCCTCAGTGAAATGACTCTCCCAGAGATGGTTCCCATGGTTGCCCTAAGAATGCAACCTAGGAGGGAGTCCCTGCTTCTCCCCTCTGCAGCTGCATCACAACCTTCTGCCTGAAATACAGGCTGGGTCTGGGCGAGCTGTGGGTTTTGTGCAGCGAGAAGGCAGTGTCCAAGTGTGAAGAAGAGCAGGAGGTATTAATCTTCAGATGCAGTAGTTCTTTTACCCTTGTCTGGCCCACCAGCTTTCACGTTGCCACTTTCTGATGAATTTTGGTGACATTTCACACAGCTGTGCTGGTTGTATGGCATAGCATCCATCTGGGCTATCTCAGGCTTGCGTCACAATGTGGGAAGTGAAAGTAGAGGCACCACTTTCTATTTAGACTGTGACCACATTATTTTGAATTTCTCGTCTCCCCTTTGTAAACAGGCCATGCAGTAAGCACCACAATAGCGAAGTCAGGTTTGCAGGAGGGAGTGTGCTGAGAGGTGTGCATGTGTAGACAGCTGGAACGAGAAGGCCAGATGTGCAAGGGTGCGTCTTTTGTGTACTCCCACCAAGGGGAAAGTGGTCAGTCTTGGTCACAGGAGACGACAGATTTACTTTCACCTAACAGTTGTCTAAAACCAGTTAAACACCAGTAAGCATCATTACTCTTAGCAATTCTGAATTGCAGGCTGTCACAGCTTTGGAAGTAGTGCATGGCCTGTATAAAACCTAAAGAACCACTGAGTTCTCCTTATTTCATGATAGGGCTCACTGGCAAGTGGCAGCTATACAAGATGTAGAGATGCAGGATTGAAAGGGACTACCGTAAAGACATCTTCTGGCTTCATGCACCTTTGTGTTAGACAAGCCTTTAGTCATTTTATGTTTTTCTGCTCTTAATCTGCCAAAGAAGGATGGGAACACTGCCTTTCTTCCACCTCATCTCCTTTGTCCATTGCAGCCTGTGTGTTCCTGGGGTCAATGGCAGGCTCTTGTTAGAAATACCCAAAAGCAACAGAGAGCTCCTTTTTGGGCAGGTCCTTTTGGTACCACTGGGACATGGACCTGGACCTGGCCTCCAGCCTCCCTTCCTGTATGATCAGGGAGATGTTCCCCACTGTCTCTGCTCCACATTTGTTTCAGAATAAGAAAGGGAGACAAGGCATCTCGCTCCTCTGAAGCACCATGAGATCAGGGGTAAGAGGCACCTGAGGCCTTCACCTACCCTTTAACCAGTAGCAACCTGAGGAGACTCTCTGAAACTACTTGTGGCTGTCACAGCAGGGCCCAGATGACAAATTAACTGTGGCTTAATGGCAAAACTGTTTTCACTGACAGAAAGTCCCCACAGTACAGGATAGGGCCAGGTGTTGCCATGTCAGATCCTGTTACCAACCTTGCACAGACTGCCAGAGCTGAGAGAGGAGCGCGCTGATTTGGAAAAGCCCTGGTCAGCTCCCCTGGACATTGCCATGACCACTCTGAGGAACAATCCTGACACTGCAGCCCCAGCATGCATTATGTTAGTATGGAGAGACTCCAGATGAACAGCAGAAGTAAGAAAGGGAAAACAGAAGGGAAAAGGCCGGTCGTGTGGACGTCCCGTGTAGGAGCAGAGGTCTTTCATCCTGGGATGGGAATCCAGGAGAAACCTACAGTCTGTGCTCAGAGCTGAAGGGGATATGTGATTTAGGCTTGCTAGACCTTGGTGACTGACATCTGAACCCAAACTTCCCTGGCCTTGTCAGTGCCTCTTCCATGAGGAATTCCTGACCTTTTCAAATACAGGGATGATGAGTTGGGTGAGAAACACTTTACTCATCCCATGAAAAGTTTCTGTTGAAAATTGTGTTCGGATTGCACAAAACTCCAGTTTCCCAAGGTACTTCCCAAGAAACTGGAAGGGAAGATTAAAGAGCTACACTGAAATAAACAGCAGTGCGAAAATCAGGCTAGACAGACACTTAAAGTCAGTCACAGACTGATGATAATTGGACCGATAATTGGACCAATATTGGGCCACTTTCCTGTATTTTGTTGCAAACCAGTAAAACGAAAGTTAAATTCAGTGGGTGGATTTTAATTGCAACATCATTCTCTGTGATGTCAATTTACGGATATGTTGAGCCTCTAAGAAAACATCTCTGTAAACTGCAGAAATAACTGCCCTTCTGCCCCTCTTGCAAAACATATTCCAGGAAATCATGAGAGAAATTATATGTCTAGTGAGCCATTTCCAGGAAAAAAACCTCAGGCTGGATGGGCCAAAGATAAGAGAAACTGAACAGTGTGGAGGGGACACATAATCACAGAAAACTGTGTGGTAGCTGCATATCTGAATGCAGAAATAAAAATGTGCTAGAAAGCATCACATGGGTTGTGATGAGATGTATTCAAATTTTTTAAATAAGAAAGATAAGAATATTACTTACATTAATGTTAAGCCCACTCCTTATGCCTTCATTTCAAATCCCGAATGAGACAGGGTTCTTATGAAAATAACATCTACGTAGTCATATCACCAGAGACATTATGAGACTACATGGAATCAAGGCAGCTAACATAGGTTTGCCTGTGCAGCCATAAAGTGAACACTTCCCAGTCACTTCCCAGTTTGACTCAGCAATTGATATCACTTTATTTCTTCAATGTAATTTCCCAGGTCTTTTTTAGAGGGAAAACAGAGACAACTTTATTGCTTTGCAGGCATATGCATCCTTTCACTTCAGATTTTGTTGTAAGCCTGAGTTTGAAAGTTGGGGCTCCCAAGCCCCTGGCAAGGAGAATTAGCTATGTTTATAAATCTGAATGGAAGAAAAGTGACAACCAATCTTAAGCCAAGTCCAGGAAAATGGCCATAATAGGACAGCATTCCCATCAAAGTCATAGATTCTTGTTTGAAAATATGAATAAAAGTGTCCACAATCAGGAGATAAAAAGAACCGGTGAGAATTAATAAAGACAGCCTACAGATACGGTTCAGGAGACCCTTTTTCTCCCTGTCCTTCTTGTTCAGAGCAAGCACGGTGCATAGCTTTTTCTCACTAACTTCGGGTGTCTCTACAGGAACCCTGCTGACCCCTTCCAGCCTCTTGACCCTTCCCTCTTGACGGTCTCCACTGTGGCTTTGGACCCGTCTCCCAAAGGAAGAACAAATGGGAAACCAGACATAGACAGCTGAGCAGCTGGAGGACAGGTTCTTTCTGCTTGTCACTTTTCCTGTCTACATTCCACAGGGGTCTCTCTGACTGCTGTGTTACCACTGCCCTCAACTATGGGCCCTGCACTAGCTGGGTAATAAGGGGATGCTCAGAGCTGCTTGCTCCTTACTGAGCACACTCTTCCATCTACCCAACTTCTGCGTATCTTTATATGTAACTTTCACTTGTATCTGCATTTCTTATTCCACTCCACCATCAGACCATGGTCTGAAAAGAGAGAAAAATAGAAGAATACCATAACTGCATAGGTATTAAAGATTTTTTTCTCTCTGCTAATAATTACTTAGTATGTTTGTCTCCTTGAAGATGTCAGCCAAATGTCCTTCCACTATGCACCAGCTGAGGGACTTGAACCCTTTGTCATTGTAAGGGTTGCATCAAAAAACAAGTCACGGTGGCTTGCACCAAGCGAGGTATGCTATCTTAAAGATAAGGATGCCTATTTGCATCTGAGGAGTCAGCCAGCTTCTCACCCAGCATCTCTGTCAACTGCTGCCTCCCCATCTCATTGGCCCAGAATTGCCACAGTACAGGTGGAAGCTATTCAACTGACTAAACCATCTCCCTCCTCCCTGCTCTGTTGCAGCCAATTTGACAGCTGCCAGATGTTCTCAGCACAGTGGCTGCTGTTGTTGCTGGATTGGTATTGATGGGAACTTTGCCTTAAGTGTTCCTGCATTTAGTTGTTATTTGGACAGGCCAACAAAGCATTTCCAAGGCAACCCAAGCTTGGGAAAGTCTTTGACAATGTCTGCTACTTTCTACCTCCCCAAAAGCTGAGTGGACTTTAAGAAAACAATGCAAAGGTATTTGTATCATTCTGTAGCTTTCCATATGCTGAACAGCAAAGACACTGAGAAGGTTTGTGGGTCCCTCAGATGAAAGATTTTAAGATTCTTATACAGCAAAACCAGGGATCACAATCAATTCCCCCTTAAAATGTCTTTAGTCCCCTTCTACAGAGAGCTACAGTCAGTGAGTACGTTGAAGATTTGTTACTAGCTGCTCTTAAGTTGAAGTGTACCCATTCCCTGAGGTGTTGAGAGAAGTGTGAGTGTACACACACTGTCACGTAGAACAGCTGGTTAATAAGAATCAGGTTAGCCAGCATTAATGGGGGGAGGCCCAGTGCTGACTGGGTTGTCTAGTACAAATCAGCTATGACATGTGCAAGTGCTGTTATCCATAATCAGCTGATACAATAGGATGGTTTCTTGGTTTTCTCTACACTTTTGTTATTGCTGCATATTTTATGAGCAGATCCAAACACTTCCTGAATTCGTGCAAGACCTTAGCAGGATTTGTACTTTACACTTTGCGTTATAACACTACTTATTAAAGAAAATGGTACCTTCCTCACTTTCCTGCAGTCATACATATCACTTTTAATGCATCAGGTTCGTGGACAAGGAATGGACTCTGCCCATGCACATTATTATTATCATGTCAAAGTCCTGTTAATGGTTTATACAGCATGACATCATGGTGGAGATGTGCCAAAGGATGTCAGTGATCCAGTGCCCACTTACAGTAAAGGAAATTACACTAAAGGAAACATCTCACTGTGGCCCCATAAGTTAGTCCAAGGCAAAGTTCATTCAGAGCAGAGTTCCACTAGGGACACAATGAAATTTCTTCGTTCATAAGATTTTGGCTGGTGGTAGATCTCTGAATCATATTCATTTTCTTTAGAGATGAGTCATTGACTAGAACTTGATTCAAGCACCATTTGGAGCAACTCCTCTCTGAATCCCAGCTTTGCGGCATTCCTGTGCAATATTTCTGTGACAACTCAAATCAAAACCTGGATGCTGATCCCCATCCCTTTTCTTTCTGTGTCCCCAGACCTGGCATTCCAGGCAAGCACCCTGATATTAAATCCATCCTCTGTAATTATCAGATACAGTCTAGGTCATGCTTTTACCATCTCTTTTCCATAGAAATGATTTGGGGAATGCATCACATAGACTCCCTGTACCTCCTTTCAGTGGTACTGAAAATAAAAGGGACCACAATGAAAAGCACTGCCCAAACACAGGTTAGTTTTATCTCAGCCATGCTCAGTGCACAGCAATCATGAAGTAGAGCAAACTGAAAGGAGTTACACCTCACACTGCCAGAGCCTGCTTGCCGTCTCCCTGACACTGATGTTATCCAAAATTTGCCAAGGTAGCTGTGTTCCCGACTCCTATTTAAAATCGGTGTAGGTCAGTGATTAAAAAGGCAGTAAGTCCTTAAGTGTTTTTGAGGATCTAGTCCTTGACTCCACTTCCTCACCAGAGGCCTCAGTGGTAACTCCGCAGCACAACATTGCCCACAGCCGCCAAAGCCAGCTCCAGCCTCCTCCTGCCGAGACGGCGCAGAAGTCACGGCAAAGGAGAAAAAATCCCACAAGTGGGCAAATGCTGTTTCCATCCCTTCCTCTCTTCCAAGGAACAGAGACTACGCTGGTACCCTGACCGTATAAAGGAGAGCCATCATACATGTGTATCATTGTGAAAGAGTCTGTGGTTTCTAATGGAAATTCCCCATTTGGAGGACAGAAATTTTTACTAAAAGTGATACAATATTTCATGACAGTAGGCTTTAATAGGTGTTCTCTCATAAAGGCACAATCCGACACCAAAAGCCTGGGATTTTTTCCCATTCTTGTTGTCACTTATCCCTATTTAATTTTGAATGCCACCTAAATCAGAATGGTGGCATTTTATACCTGGGGTGCACAGACAGCCAGGCTGTGGGAATTGGGCCCTTTTCAGTTATACTTACACGAATACAGAGACAGCCACACAAACCACTGCAAGGGAAGGCATTTTTGGCGGGAAAATTCATTCTGCAAAACTAGTGGTATTTTATGCATTGAGAAAAAGAGAACCAACAAAAAATGCATTTTTAGGAACTAAAACTAGGATCTGCTAAGCAATAATAAAGAAGAAAAAAAGGGAAGGAAAAGAAAAAAACAACCACAGTGTCTGACCGTAATTTCCTTTTAGAGGATTACCTCTGTGTAAAAAATTAAGCAAGTACTTTCAAGTTGATTAATGTTTCGTTTTTTTCAATCGGGACAATATAATTCAGCACTTAGAAACTAAACTGGAAAATACAGGCATCTTTTTTCCTTAGTTTCATTAAAATCGCTTTCTCTACCTAGAATACTACCCAAACCCCAGCCAAAATTCTCTAACGTAAGCTAAGCAAAAATCACTGCTTGACCAAAGAGAGGATATTGTTCCCATTTGTTATTGTATTCTTCCCTCACTGTTAAAAATAAGTAATCTTTGGGGTATAAAATCGGCCTTTGCCTCTTGACCAGGTAGCCCAATGTAGAAAACGTAAGAGTGGAATTTCAAGCTCTGAACTGATACATAAGCCCAAATGTCATTGATTTTCATTTGCTTGTGATGAGAGTAGAGGAGAGAGACAAACCTATTAATTACGAGGAAAAACCAGTGATTTCTGTCTTGGTACCAAAGGTATTCCGTTCACACTCCAGATCAGCTTGTTCAACTAAGCACTTGTCTATACTCTTTGCTGAAGAGTGATGAACTGAATCAAGTGCTTGGATACACTCTGAACGTCTCAGTGTTCACAGACAGACAGTGTCACACTGGTGGAAAGGGATGTTCTCTGACTTGTCATTAGGATATAGAGCAAAAAGTCTACATCCATACACACATCCCTCCCGTCACCATCCCAGTGTTTTTTAGAAGATTAAATATGACGTTTACAAAAATTGGCAGCTACCTCTTACCTTCTTGTATGTTGAATATACAAGAAGTTCGTGCATATTTTGACAGACCTTGGGACGGGTCTTGCCGATAGATAGAATGGGCTGTCCATCTAACCACCTTCCACCCTCTGTTTCCTCATCTTTGTAGCTCAAAATGAGCTGAATGCAATCACCGAAGCTTTATCTGAACATCTGAATATGCTGTTCTGGGAACAGTGGAACCAACCGTGTGACACTTCCTGCAGGCTTGTGTCCTTTGTGCCCTCATCCACCTCTCTACAAAGACCTTGATCTCCACCATGATTATATGCCATTTCCATGAGGCACACCACAGCTAGCCCAGAGCTATGGGCACAGTGACTGAGTGGCTGTGATGCATATGCTGATTAGCCACCTGAGACTGTTTAATGGCTTTTTCTCAGGGGAAAAAATCCCCACCACCCACTAATTTCCAAAATGCTTATAGGAAATCCACTGGCTTGGGGAAGAGCTGCTCATTTGCCTGTAGAGAGAAATAGTTGCTGGGGGTGATGACAGAGGAGTAAAAAACACCTGGGAAAAAAAGGGCCATCACCTGTGATGTGCCTTGCCTCTGAGACTAGGAGCCCAAGATTAAAAGCATACAAAGGACTAAATCCAGGTAAATCTGGTAAAAGTTCTGCATGGCTAAAGATAAAGAATTTGGCATAGGAAAGTAAAAATTAGAGGACAAAGAATATTGCGCATGAGAGGTTAGACACCAATGTCTTAGAGGAGATGTCTGTGGGCTGGGGGTTTCTGCCCCTCAACCCCATGCAGAATTAGACCCTTTTTGCTAAGGGGTCTTGCAAACTTTCCTGCTAAGGAGGCTAAGAGTGTCCTTAGGATCTTGAAGGTGTTCAGTGGTTGCAAGGACTGCAGTGCCATGTGGCCCTTCCCTTGACTTTGAAGGAAGTAGCTCCTCAAAGAGCATGTAGACAACGTGTGAAACCATATCCCGCTATCTGCCTGATGTTTAAAGCATAGCCTCTGCTGTGACGATGCTGGAGTCCGCATGTCAGATCCCTTCCCAGGCGTCAGGCAAAGGGAGGGGAGTTCATGCTCAGAAACATTTTTATTACAGAATCTAGATAAAATGGTTAGTTTAGTTACCACATTGAAGGGTTATTTCATTGTGACATTGTCATATTCCCTCCTGACAATAAGCTGCATGCTCAAAATAAGTGAGTATTTGATCTGGCCAGATGGTGACTGTCACATTTCAGTGTGGTCAGTAGAACTGCAAAGACCTCGAGGGACACAAGTAATGCCCAGCAAATTGTCCTCACAGACAATGCATTTAAAATGCCTTCATTTGTCAAAGATTTTCCACAAGGGCTAAAGTTAAGGTCTTCTCTTTGCTACGTGGCACATAGGAGACAGAAGAGGCAACAGCTGCCGAACTTTATGGGGTTCTCCCGTATGTACCACTTTCCACCAACAGATATCAAAGCACCTTATGCAGTGCAGTGACCTTTTATTTTTGGAACTTTATTCATGAGAAACTGAGGGAGAAAGAAGGCAAGCTGCCTTTCAGATGTTGCATGGAAAATCAAAGGGCAAAACAAAGCATCTCCTGGAGTTCACCCACAAAACCCCGACGCAAAGATGCAATTACAGTTTTTGGTTAGTCTGAAAATTCCCTAATAGGGGGATTACTGCACGCTGTAGGTTTGATGAGTAAGCCTGTTCAATTGCTAAAGTAACGACTTTTTCCATGCTTGTGACATTAGTTAGGATTTTTCCTTTAAGGTCAGTACAGAAATATTATCTGCATTGTTTATTCATGTCAGTCTCACAGTTATGACAGGTTTACGTTGCAGTACCCCCTTGTCCAAAGAAAACCGCAAGAACGCTTGGTTCTGGAAGCAAACAGAAATGTTGCAGGGAGGAGGGGCAACCACTGGGACATAACGCAGGCCTCTCAAACTCCTCTTCTAGCACATCTGGCTCTCCTAAAACAGCACAGACAGGAGTCAATTATAGTGATATGTTGTATTTCGGCACCTGAGTTTAGCAAACATTTTCGCTGAGTATAGCATTCGAGGTGACTAACTTAGAGCTATAATAATTCCAGGGGGTTATGTTGAAAGATACACCCTGGGGATCTGGGTGTAATGCAGTAAGAATAGGTGCTTTGCCTTGTTACCCACCAAATGGAAGTAGGACCCCCTGGAATATGTACCAGCATCTTAGGTCTGGCATAACTTATAGGATAACGAGTGTTCATATTTACTCTCTGACTACTAAGTCCAAGTAAGTTACACAAGGACAGGATCGGTTCACGGTGTTGCACAAGCAATACTAACGCTCTCTGTAGCAACAAGGAGCAATAAGGTCTTTGGTTTGCACAAACGTTACAGCAGTTGCTGGACTGTACATCTTTTGGCTTAGCATTTTTATGTTTTATGGTGCCTAAAGGTAAGAGGATCCAATCTCTCTTTGAAAAGACCCTTCTCGAGGTACTTCTGGGGTACCTATCTTATCTCAACAAGTAACCATGTAACTGATTAATGTATCTAGTAAAATTCAGAGCTTTTCTTCTCAACTTGTCCTTAGACTGAAGACAGGCTTTTTTTTTTCAGACCTGAGGAAGGGTTTTGCACCTATATCAGTTGGCCTGGCTAAACACATATCCTTCCCTCACAAACTTTCTTGCTAATCCTAAATAAAGCAGTTCATGACTGTAAGACCACACACAGCGACTGTTTTCAGAGAGAAAAATCCCAAACAAACATACGCATCTGATAAATAGGAGAAAAGGTAAAGCTCAAACAAACCTTTAAAAGGAATTGGAAAGGGAGAACAAAATCTTCTGTTCAAGCCTCAGCCACCACTGAACGGGGAAAGGGACATGGTGGCATGCGGGTACCTTCTCTACATACTCCTTACTGTTGTTCATCTCTGTGCAGTCAGTGCAGATCTGAAAGCAAAGGCAGGGTTCAGAGCAGGCCCACATGAGCGCAATAAGCAAGTACAGCCATAACAGCACCTGGTCTGCATGGCAGCAGCAGTAATTAATGGTCAGCTTTGCAGGAACACAGGTCTGAACAGAACAGCCCGGCCTTCGAGCCGAGCCCTCTCCAGCAATGAGCTGATAGCACTGAACTCAATCTCAAAAGCATTTTTTCTTCCCCCCACCCCACTCTTGCTAGCAGGCGATCCCAGGTCCTCCTTGCTCTGGAGGGTGGGATTTTCTCTCTTATTCCCGGCCTCGAAGAGTCACTGTGCTCTTACAAATGTGGAGGTGAGGACCTGGCTGCCATGGTCCCAGTTGTGCCAGTTGGTGCTGGTGCCCGAGGCTGGCTTGCCCTGCCCCACAGCGACAGCGGCGCCATGCACCTCCACCCTCCGCGCGTCCCCTCCATGGCAGTGGCAACCACAGAGACCTCATGGTGCCCTGTGGCAGGAGGCAGAGCCCATGCCATAAGAAGCGTTTTCTTTCTGAAATCCTCATAAGGTAGTTGTACTTTAAAACGGGATAGCAATACAAAAGTGGAGTGTTTATATAAAACACTAACACGGCAGCTGTTGCTAGTAGCAACAATATGGCAATCACCAGCTAATATGGAGATGTTTGTTTCAAATTTACCATCTTGATTTTGATGGGTGGCCAAAACTTCACAGAAGAACATTTTATTTTGCTGTGTGTGAATGTGGATGCACAAAGACAGGGCATGACAGCAAATAACTCGCTCAAAGTATGGGGTCAAATGTGCTTAAGGGAGTTTAACTGTAACCAGCAGAGTTGCACTTGGAAAGATTTGCTTTGCCTGACACTGCTTTTGCCTGGAGGATGGAGTCCAGGTGTGCGGTCATAAATGTTCCCATTCATGGTTAATTTAGTGGTAATGAGGATCTGGTTACTGGCAGTTCTGCTTATTACTTAGAAAGCAGGTACAACATGGGAATGACGAACTCACGGGCATCACTATGATGAAGAGTTTGGGGGTATTCCCATCACACCACTGGGGCTTGGAGGAGGCCAACTGGAGGCAAACGATAGGGAAATTCCAAATACTTCTGGTCGTTCCTCCTGGGTGCTTGAGCAGCTCCCATTATACCAGGGGAGTTATAAGGTCTTGACACTCCTGAGTCTGGCTTTCTTTTCTAGTTTTTGTATCAATGGGATACATAGACAACGAAACCCAAAATTACACTTGGGCCAAGTTTTCTTGGCTTATTCCAGACTGGCTCCTAGGCCATTGGCCGTCTACAGATCATCTTTTGTGTGAAAGTGAGATGACTTATGCCTGAAAATCACATACAAGTTAGACCTCAATGTGAAATCCAGGTTATGTCTGGTTTTCACTAATTCTCATGTTGAGATATGAGATAATTTTGATGCTGAAATTCAAAGCAAAACACAAGGTGCAGAAGCAGGAGAAATACAAGCCTACATCAACCAAAATTGAAACCAAAACATTTGTATTAATCCTGAAAAGCAAAATCAACATTCATACCTCTCTGGATTCAGTAAGAAATATAATCCATCCCTGAGAAGAAATGAACTTGGCAGAAAAACACCATCTCAGTTTCTGATTTGAAAATGACAACATAAAGAAGCAAAAAAAGTGAGAAACCTGCTGGAGTAACAAAAAAGTGAGTAGTATCTCACTTTTCAATACTTTTTCAGTACCTTCAACCAGGTATCTTGGAACTAATAGAATTCAGACTTAATTACATGCATTCTCTATTATCTTGTTGTTTATTGTAAGCAAGCAAAGATTTAGATCTGCATCCGCTCAGTCAGAAATGATGGGCAACTTCAATTCCCCAGCACCTTTGTGCTGGCCACCTCGGGGAGCCCAAGGAATGAGTGATTCCCAAGTGTCATCAAGATACAACAGCAAACTGAATTCAGACACAGCGGAACACCAGTGCAGACCCTTTGCAAAAACGGCCTATATGTGCCCGCCCTCCACAGCTAAAAAAACACCCACTGGAACCACTCACTTGATGACAAGTGAAAAACTTTAGAGCTGCCAACTTAGTCTTGGGGGGAAGCGCCCATGAAAGAATAAACAAACCATCCTGCAAAGGAAACGCAACTAAAAGGGTCTCATGGGAAGGGAACAAAATACACCTTGGGCTGTATTTACGGTATGATTTTTGATTCGTAACTTTTCCCTGTGCAGTAGCAACTCAGTGTGTAGAAGGGTGGTGCAATCTAACCTTGATATCTGATTAAGGATAGAAATCAGATGAGCAGAGCTGGAAAAAACTGACAGTGGGTTTCACTTCCAAAGGCAGGGTTAGCATGAGCCCAGGTCCCACCTGACTAAAACTGCAGAAGTTCAGCACCAGCTGGGTTAATGGATCTCTGAACTGTCACAAGTACAAAGTTGGGACTGGCCAGATTAAAGCTCAGGCCACCCACTTTTCTGTGATCAAACCTCTGCAATCTGCAAGACACTCTGGATGGAGAGCGATACGCAATTAGAGCTGCTTTTAGAAGACGTGCAGAAATGTGACCTGTTCTCAGCAACCCACATGCCACCCTGTTCTTTGAATCTGTGGACAGATCGTGCAGAGATTTCCTTTCCAAAAAAACCCCACCCAGCAACTCTGACCTTGCCATAATTGCTTTCCTTATTTTGCTAAATGTTCTTATTGTCCCCCAGGAGACCGCAGTTGTGCCAGTGAAGACAAAACTGGAATACAACCCCTTTTCCACACAGAGAGGCACTGTTGAAGGCTCTTTCTGCTCTATATGGGCTTGAAAGAGTCACTGCTCCAGGCATGTCCTGCTGTACCCTTCTCACAGCTATGCTCCTGCTGCGTCCTTGCCGGTATGACAAGAGGGCAAAGGCGGGTTTCAGGATTCATTCACACACTAAGAGCCATCATGTCAAACATTTGTGAAAGTAGTAGAAATAAACAAAAGTGAGCTGTGGCTGGGATTTTCCCATTTGTGGTTTGATAAGGAGAGAAGAAAACAGATGCTTTCCAGCCACAGCAGATTTGTCCTTTTGTTCTTTTGTTTATTATCACCTCCTGATTCCTTTCTCCTCCCAGTTGATGCTGCCCCTTCATTGCTACAATCTGGAGTCCCTCACCGAGGCACGGTGTATGAGGAGAGAGGAAAAAAGAGGAGAAAACGCCTAGCTTGACTGTAGCTCACAGAAAGGCGAAAATCATAATTTGGTCTGTGTTGTTAGCAATTGTAGAATCACAGAATATCAGGTTGGAAGGGATCTCAAGGAACATCTGATCCAAGCCTTCTCTAGAAAAAATGGCCAGACAAGGTGCTTGGGAGTGGACCACAAAAGCAGCCATGCCCTGGGAGAGGGAAGGTGCTGCCTGGGCCCAGGGGGAAGCAGAGGCATCAGTCTGATGTCTGGGCTTCTACAAGGAGAATGCTTCACACCTCAAGGAGCAAACTCAGTCCCGAGAGGCCAGGATCTACCTGGGGCTGGCTGCTCCGTGGGACCTCCCTGGTCCTGCCTTCCCTCCAGTGAATTCAAAGCACTTCAGTAGAACTGAGGCAAGCAACCTGATGTACGGGAGGGGACAAGCTTGTACACAAGCTAGTCCCACAAAACCCTTGGAAGTCCACAACCTGATCTTTGGGTAAATGTCCCTGTGTCTTTGAAGGAGAGTGCATTTGCCTAGTCAGGGATGGCTTGGGAGAAACACATCGTCTGCAAACAGCTCCAGGTGTGCCCAAGGCATCTGCCATCTACTCTGCTCACCCTAGAGCAACTGCTGCAGAACAACAAACACGTTGCTCTAGTGAGTTATGGTATAAGATCTGTACCAAACCGATGGGCACCCCATAGCAAAGGCTCTGAGTCTGCAAAGCAGAGCTGGGTGGTAGAGAGGGAATCGATCTATTTAGGGAGAGAAGCAGCTACTGATGGGAGGGACCTTCATTTGTAAACATCCCATATGACAGGCCTTTTCTGTTAATATTAAGTGTGGCGATCGGCTTTGGGAGCTATATCTGTGTTACCCTTCACACACTGGTGGAGGAAGCTGTGAAGCTGCTCTGGCTGGTAGGTGTGAGGGCAGCTCACGCGGTACTGGTCCTCCTGTCTTCACCTACCTGGCACAGAAGGTCTTCTGACCTCAGGACCCTGCATGCAGCTCTGCGGTGCTCAACAGGACAGGAGCCAGCACATGTTCGCTTACTGCTTTTCATAAATACAGCCAAGCTTCCTTCCATGCGGCCACACAATTACTCCAGCAAGCCATAGCTTTTTAGGATGCCTGCCATTCAGATGGGGCATGTTTGTTTGTAAAGAAATAAGCTGCTTTAAAGTCATTTTGGCACAAATTAAGTGTTTGTGATACACACCATAAAAGAGCTATAAAAAGAAGAATGATATCAGGAGGGTGAAAAAAACAGCAAATTATTTTCCATATGGGCGGGCAGGCCTATACACATACCTTCCACATACAACAGCCTTTATAACCCCACCACTGTTAACAGATGGGAACTAATTAGACAGAGATACAGCGTGTGCCAATGGACAGTCTGGTGATGTGCTATCAATACACCACCCATTACTGTATCTTTTCCTCCTGAGAAATTCAAAGCATTATGTCCTGTGTACAGCTGTGCCCTATTTGTAATCTAAGCTTCTGGCCCAGCTAATCACTACCCATTAAACTCCCATTTTCTTCACGAGTCACACATTTTCCAGATCAAACCCCGTGTCTTAATCATACAGCTGACTGAGCTCAGAAATACATCTGCATACAGTGCTGGAAGTGAGGGCAAAACACAGCTGAATTGCATAGGTCCCCTCAGCTCTGAGCTACTTAACAGACATAAGTTTAGATACATATTTTACAGGCGTACTGAAAAATAGATGCCTTTTGTCCCAGGAATCCTGCTGGGACTATCAGCAGGAGTGCTCCAGCTGCCACAGAGCCTCAGAAGAAATTCTCAGGAGAACACGATGCACGATGACAATATTTCTGCAAGAATGTGCATCGGCCCATGGAATTTAGTAGGGAAATGACAGGTGTCATGAGACTGCTAATTAACAAAAAATCAGTTACAACAGTGAGTAAAAGATCAGTGGTAAATGCACAGGGCTGCAGAGTAATTGACTGAGATTCCTGTAAGTTTCTGCCCTAAACAAGTCTACAGACTGGTGTCTCTACAGGACATGGAAATGATGGGCCTCAGGAGGACTTGAAAGGTCACGTACAGCATCTCCCTCTGCAAAAGCAGGGCAGCTCTGCTTTTGCCCTTCTGGGTACATCTTTGTCTAACCAAAAATTAATTTTGCACCTTGGATTGCTGCAGAGTCGAGCTGAGACTGCCTGTCTCTTTCGCGTGACAACCCAGGGTCAATACCACGCAGGCCAGGTCTGATGTGGCTTTCAGGGTGAATTCAGCAGCGGATGTAGCCATAATGTGCATGTGCAAAGAGCTGTGCTACGACACAGCCTTGTCCCCTGCACACATGAAATGGAGCATCCACTGGGGGGAAGCAGCAGAGAGACCACAGTTTTACAAGCACGTTTTCCACCTACATCCGCTGCTGAAATGTTCCCAACCCTTTGACTCTCAGCCTTAGCCCCTCTTTCCCGCTAGATCAAAAGACTGGTACGCAGGATACCAGGCTGTAATTTGCCTCTGTCAATGAATCAGTAGAACTAATATCATGCATTTAACATCAAACATTGATGATTTTCATAATGGCCTGGTAGAGCGAGTACTTATGTTCCTGATGTGCCCAAATTGGAGGGGAGTCAGCAACAGACCCTGAAGAGGTACAGGGAGAGCAGAGGTAGATTTTTCCCGGATTCTTTGATCTCTTCAGCTGAATTTAACTTTATTACTTGGATGCATAGTTCTTACTAAGACATATTTTAATCAAGACTTTTTATTACATATTGTCAGACATTGTGAAATTATTACATAACACCACTTCTTCTATAAAAGTCCAATGCTTAGATTCTTAAGAACTAGTTGGCACTGGCAAAGCGTGTGTCTACATCTGCTTGCAGACAGTAAACTGTTGCCATTAGTTTTTCAAAAAATATACAAAAACATTTCTCTGAATCTTGGCTACTCCACTCCCCCATCTTTTAACTGTTCTTCGTGTAACTTGATCTGGTGGTGCACCTTTAAACTGCAAAATCTAAGGTATCTGAGCAGTCAAAGGAGACTGTACCCATTGCCCTTTAACGGCAAGGAGAAGCTGCCCACACTGCAGCCCCCTCTGCACATCCCACCTCACGCTGGTGATGCTAGATGGAACCTTCACCTGGCAAGTGTCTCATCTTTTCCATCCATAACAGCTACAAGGGCTTTTTTTTTTTTTCTTTAAGGAAAAAAAAGTAGCTCCTCTAAAAGGAAAGAGGAAGCCAGAAATTTCATAGCGTCTCGGTCCTGCCCCATGATGCTTCTTCCTGTCTGTGAATTTCCACCTGCCCCTTCTGCGTATATAAGGCAGCACATGTGGGGTAGAACTGTTTCGTTGTCTGCCTCCGTCCAGAGGATTAGTAGCAGTGGGGAGTGATGCTGTTTCTCCTTTCCTCTGCAGTTCACGGGAGGTGAAGGAGCTCTGGCTGGACTCACTCCTTGGGTAAGTACTGCCCAGGATAAAATCCGTAGCATTGCAGTTGAAGTCGGTGGAGTGCTCCAGATGCAGCTGTACAGAGACGTACAAAAATATAGACGGGGGAGAGGTGCGCCCGCTGCTAAGTGTAGCTTGTGGGCAGAGCTGGCTGACTTGCTTAGCCTTGTGTTTGCAGATTAACAATTACACGTACCTGTCACCACTTGCTCATTTTTTGCATGGTTTAAAAATGGAAAGCTGCTTTTTTTCTGTTTTAATCAAGAGGCAGATAGGGCAGCAGGGTGGAGTGCCTTCCAGAGAAGGGCTTTATGATTGATTTGTGTGGGATATCTTGCTGGTTCGGGAACATACTTAAACGCTAGACTGGCTTGCAGGGCTGAAAGACAAGAAGGGTGCAGTTTTACAAAGCTCTTTCTTTGTCTGTTCCCTGTTCAATAAACAGGCAAACAAAAGGACCGAAGGAAACCAGAGTGTCCAGAGCTCCCCCGATCAAACTCCTAATGAAAGTGTTAAGCAGCTGTAATACTGTGAGTGTCTTTATTGTTTCAGCTCTGTCACCAGAGTGATTTTGAAAAGCGCTGATTTCTAAACCATAGCATTCAATTACTCACATAGTGTCTCTGTTTTCTTGCCTAGTCAAAGACACTAAATGCTGGGAACATGGAGAGTCCGACTGAGTGCCACTCAGAGGTAAGCAGCTGCTACATTTCCCCCAGTCCTTGCGGGGTACTGATGTGAGATATCTTAGCAAAGCGGGGGTGGCCCCTGTAAGAGCTGCCGGCTGCCTACCATTACCCACGAGCGGGCAGAGCCCTTCGAAGGCAACTCCATGCAGCGCTGTGCAGAAGGAGCTGGGCATCCCTGTGAGCAGCCATCGCGTTCCCCGGGCTCCAGGGGAGCTTTGTCCAGGAATCTGGCAGGCTCTGAAGCCACCAAGGCTCCCCAGAGGAGTTTGGGAGGGAATCTCCAGTGCCAGGGGAGGACACAGAAGAGCAGGCTGTGTCTGGCTGTGGCTTCTCTGGATCAAAAGACCAGCCTGAAAGAGCACAGGGTTGTGACCTGCTGGGCAGGTCTGGGGTGGCCGGCTGCAGGGTTTACCACAAACCCCTCTATTGGGTAGTGAGGCAGTGTCACTCCTGGACTAAGGCACCTCTTCAGCAAGTGTTGGGCTTGCTCTGCTTATTCCCCGGAGCCTCACACTGATTTCTGAGGAGCTGCGGCAACCCGCTGGTGGCCCTCACTGCTGGTGGCAGCTCTGTAACCCTAACGTGCTTCCTGCAGGCTGATGCCAAGAAATGCCCCCCACTGGTCCCAGCAGATACTGAAGATGGACTTTGCCACTCAGCTGGTGAGTTTTAAAGACAAACTGAGGAACTGCCTTCTTATATAACGCTTGCAAGCTGGCGCTTCTGCAAAACCACCCGCAACTGCCCGCTTCACCTCCCTGAGAGCAACGCACAGCCCTCACTCTCAGCCCGATCCAGGAGATGGCTTAACCCCTGGAGTGCCACTCACTTGAAAATGACTACTTTCCCTTATGCTCAGTGGCAGAGGTGACAGTGCTTAGTGCCAGAGGTCTTGTATCCGTATTCCCTGGTCCTTAGAGCCCTGCTTCATTGTGTTCCCTGGCAGCGATGGGAAGTAAGTGTGCTCCTTTCTCACTCAAGCATCACCACTGAGGTGTGGCACTGCAAGCCAGTACAGTTACCAGCGGTTGCACGCCCGAGTAAATAAACCCTCTTGGCAGCAGCAACAGCGCTTGTTTTCTCTCACCATGTAAAACCTCGGCACTTGTAAACAACCCAGAGGAGACCATTAGCAGGCAGGGTCAGATTTGGAGCAGACCATTTTTCAGGAGTATCAGAAGAAAACATTTTACATGACACTATAATGTTAGGTGACTTTGTCATAGCTTTTGACCCCTACCTACCAAGGACTTGTGCTATGCCACAAATACAGGTCCTGAGAACTTCTCATCTGCATAAGGCAACTTTATTTTGGAGTAGAAGACAAGTCCTTTATAGGAAATTTGCAGAAGGCAACTCCTTTAGAAAGCTTTCTAGCAAAAGGATCCTTCTCTCACTGTTTCTGAAAGGGGAGAAAAGCCACACCTCTTCCCAATACAACTATCATCTCCAAATTCCTAGCATGCCCTCCTCTTTAAGGTGCAGATGCAAACCCCATGTTAAGAGATTTCTGACCCTGAAGCCAATGAGGCCCTACTGTGATGCTCCCATATTCTGGCTGGCAGGGGGCAAGCACTAGCTCTACCATTAGAGCTGGCTCCAAAGCTGGCAGAGCCGGAGCTGTGTGTTTTCATTTCACCCTGTGAAAGAGGCTGAAAAGCAGGAGCCCCTAGTTCCACACTTGCCCTAAGGTTGGGGCACAGTCAGACCACATAGTAAAAATTGTTGTCATTGCCAGCTGCCCAAGCGACATATCTGCCTTAGATAGTTATCGCAGAAACCGCTGCAATATCAAAAATCTCTATAAATGCTGTTATTTCTGCGCCTTGTATGTTCCCACTCTCTAAGAAGAAACAGTGACTAGAATGTAAAAAAATACCCACCCAAAACAGGAAAGGTGGTGTCCTTAGAGGGATGGTCACAGTTTTACAGTTCAGGCAGTTGTTTCCTTAGTAACCACTTAGTTGTCTTTCAGTTTCTCCCCATTTAGTTTTGAGTTGTTTCAACATACATCTGCACATAGATGAAAGGCCACATAACGCTCTCTGTTTTGTTCTTTTTTTTTTTTTAATTGATTTTTTGCTTTCCTTTTGCTTGCAGCAGATGGCACAAAGAAAAGAAAGAAGGTGATATCACAGTCATTTCCTCTGAAGCGAAGCTCTGCCAATGGGAATTCTCCAGGGCAGCTAGACTCAGGTGCCAAAATCGCTCTGTTTGGCCAGCCTCTGGCAATTATCTGTGGGGAAGATGACACGCTGCCTCAACCGGTCCAGGTAAGCAAGCCTGGTGATACAGTTATCATACCTCTGGCTTCCAGTGTGAGGCAAAATCCCTGGTACTTGTGCTGCAGCACCAAGGACATGAGTGATTTTGGTGTCTCCCCTCCACATACACTTCTGATAAGCTCAGGGCCCATCCCAGATGTAGAAAGGGTCAGGTCTGTGTGTTTTGTCCACTGGAAGTAACTTTGAGTGGAGACAACCCAGGAGCAGGAATAGAGGAAGATTTCCTCCTTAGTATAAACATCTGTGATTCTACAGAAGTCATTTAAATGAATCTTTCAGCAGCATAAAATTCCCAGGATTTCTGTATTTCCCTGAAAACAAGTATTTAGCTACAGACTGCCAGTGACAAATACCTAAATGCTAGCTTCTGGATAAAAATTGTCTTGTGACAGTTCTCCCACTGAGTTGGCTTTTCCAATAGACAGGCTTTTGTCTCTTCTAAGCAATATTTGCCTGGCTTGGGAGGGAAGGAATTTGAACGAAGAGTTAAGCCATCCCTTGTTTCCTTCTGGAAGGAAGCAGGGATGACTCCACTGCAGTTAGTGGAATTCACCAGTCCAAAAAGAGGGTTGGTTGGGAGAAAAGAAAATCAGGTTATTGCCCATGTTCTTGGAGCAAGAACTAGATACTGACCTCATTAGACGATTTTTCTTCTATTTCTAAAGAAATATTCACTTGCTGAAGGATCTTCCTTCACTCAAGTAACTGTTCTCCCATTCCCATCTATTTTTTTCCCTGCAGGATCTCCTAGCTATATTGTATATGAAAGCACCTTCCACTGAAGGGATATTCAGAAAAGCTGCCAATGAGAAAGCACGAAAAGAATTGAAGGAGGACCTAAACAAAGGCGGGAATGTTGATTTGAAAAGCAAATCTGTGCACCTGCTGGCAGTGGTCTTGAAGGTGAGCTCCTCTGATGTTGGGAGGACGTTGCTAATCTGCACAGGCCCACTTCAGTGCCCAGAGCTGACCTGGGTGGGTCTCCAAGCTAAAGCCACAGCAAAGCCAGACTAAATGTTTCAGGCTTAGGAAAGCTTGGCATATTCCTTTTCCACCTGATTTTCAGTCACACATGTAGCACTGCTGATTTCCTGCATGCCCACAGGAAACTCCCTTTGTCCTCCTCCTCAGCATCCTGCCAGGGAGGAACAGTGAAATGTATGGGTGAATGAAAAGCAGCTAAGAGCTGGGTCCCGTTACTACAACAATGCAAGTGTACTTGGCATGTTCTTGTGGACCCCACTGCTCTGACAGTGCTGATGGTCAGGTAGCTCAAGCTGGCCTGCCACCTAGTAAGCCCATGACACAGTGATGCTCCCTGTGTGCTCAGGGTTAGTGTCCAAAGCCTCATCTAAATCTCTTGGCCTTGCAGGACTTCCTCCGAAATATTCCCTCCAAACTCCTGTTGGCCGACCTCTATGAGAAGTGGATGCAAGCTCTGGAGAAGCCAAGCATGCAGGAAAAAATTGAAGAATTGAAAGAGTAAGTTTTGCAACCAGGAAGTTTTGCAACAAGCCCCAATGCGATGGAGTGGCTGGTAGTGGCCAGTGACATCTCCCAAAACTGAGAGTCTCACTTAAAAGCCTGTCGTTTATATCAGCTTGCTATTGCTCCATGGGGGTTGGCTTAGAGGGCTCTAGCTGCAGCACTTCCTGAAGTTATTGGAGATTGCCCTACAAAACGAGTAGCATAGGAAGAGGAGAGAGGCTGCAGTGCCTCAGCTAACATAGTGACTGTGCTGTGGGGCAGGCACTGACAGGGAGCCTTCGCATCCGCTGGCGGTGAAGTCGGGCCCGTGGAGACCACGGCCGTGTTTCGCTCTTTGGAAAGAGCAGGTGTGAAGGCTGACCGGGAGGGCTTTGAAAGCTGCACAGCACAACCACAGGCTTTCCGTGCTTTCAGGAAGCCTCCAGTGACATCTCCTGGTGCCATCTCATCTACTCGAGGAGATGGACTGCTGTAATGCTTGCCTTTCTGTCAAGACCTTGTAATTCAAGATCTCACAATTAACCACACACTCAGCTGCGGTTGGGGATTTCTGAATGATACTTCTGCTAAGCAGTGAAAAAAGCACACGCACGCCTCTCTCTGGAGGAAGCATCATCTGTCTGAGTTTAACTGAGACTTGCTCAGATAAAGAAGTAGTGGCTGATGCACCATAAATTAACGTCACATTTTGTTTGTGTTCATGCAGGGTGGCTGACAAACTGCCTAGACCAAACCTCATCTTGCTCAAGCACTTGCTGTCTCTGCTCCACCACATCAGCCAAAATGCCGAGACCAACAGGATGGACTCCAGCAATCTGGCCATCTGCGTTGGCCCAAATATGCTGAGCCCAGAGACGGACAACACGCTCCCGCTGGAAGTGCAGAAGGAGATGAATGACAAGGTGTGTTGAACTCACCAAGCAGCCACCCCCTTCAAGGACAGCTCAGAGCCATCTGTAGGGATCCCACCACCATTGCAAAAGCTGAACAAAACAGCACCCCTGGACATCAGGGGTGCCCCTCAGCTCACATGCCTGCGATATGATGGGCAAGGCTGTCCCTCATCTCACCTCCTCCGAGCAAAAGTAGCAGTTGCCCTGCAGTCCTCTATGTCGTATCACAGCTCCTGAATACTTTGCACGCAAAGAGCAAGGGGCACTCGGTGGGCATTGCCACCCCCAGGCCCTCTGGACAGCCAGGCTGAAGCTGTGGCTGGTGGTGTTTTGTTTGTATTGAGGCAGATCAATTTGTCTGCAGCATCAGGCCTCATCCTCCAGAGTGGACTCACCCTCTGACTTTCAGTTAGGATTTTTTGCCAAGAAAGATTGGACCAGATGATGCTTGAGGTCCTTTCCAACCTGGTGTTCTATGATTCCATGATTTTGGCAGAAGCCACCCCGCACTGTGCTGCCCTTCATACAAAGACAGCAGGCAGGAGCAGGAAAGACTGTTTAATATGTTTTCAGCCCTTTTGACTGAAACTGTTTTCTGTGTGCAGGTGACGGTGTTGGTGGAGTTCCTCATAAACAACTGCTCAGAAATATTTGGGGAGGACATTGCCTTGTCTGTCTGTGCCTCAGCTGAGGAGTCACTGGAACACACAGACAGCTCCACAGGTATGAGAATGGACCGGGGATGTCACAGACTGGGGCTGCTGGGCCAAATTATCTAATCTGATATGGGAATACATCTGTGGAAACGCAAAGAGTTGCAGAGGGTTCAAGACACTGTTGCAGTGCTCTTCTACAGGAACTCTTTCCATATAGTTCTCTTTCATCCTCAGATGGTCAGTGGAACTAACAGGTGCTTTTTCCCCACAGAACACCTATGTGCTGCTCATCAGAATGACTCTGCCTATGAGAGCCCAGATCCTGAAGCTGAAGGCAGCCCCTCTGCCTCTCAGATGGAGCAGCCCAAAGGGAGGAGCACTAGTGTGAGCAGAAGATATCCAACATGCATCTCTGCCCCTTCACTAACTAATTTCAGAAATGACATCAGCACGATGGACAGGAGGTACTCAGAGCCAGACCTGTCCTTCCAAAACCGCCTTGAAAGCAGGATGAGGAAACAGAAGCTAAACAAAAGCGAGGACAATTTTCCGGTTCAGCAGAAACAGCTAGGGTTGGAGGCACTGGAGAAACGGCTTGCAATCTTACCTTCACAGTTATCAGCTGACTCTTTACCCAAAACATCCTCCAGTTGCTCCCTGGAGAGCTCTGATGGCTCGGTCTTCACCACCTCTCCAGTAGTTTCGCCCTCTAGTCCCAAAAAAAACTTTTTAAATAGGCTGCAGTCCTTTTCAACCAAGGCCACCGAAGACTGCAGTATGCCTAGCAGAGATATCAAAAGGCATTCCATGTCATTCTCTTTTGCAAACCGCAGGAAAACACTAATAAAAACCCAGAGCTGGGGGCCTGGAAAAAACATGGGGTTTCAGACAGACAGCTTCACAAAGAAAGAAGATCATTTCTCTTGCAGAGTTGTCCAGGAGAACAGCCCTGATGATGACAAACCATTGCCTGTGGGGTACCAGCAAAGGCCCCGTTTCAGGTCAGCTGATGAAGTGTTCAGAGAGGTAGACCAGAGGAATCCCGGAAGACCACCCTCTTATGAAGAGGCTACTAAAAACGGCCTGCCCACTAAAGTTCCCTCTCACAATCTCACAGTTCAAACTATGAGATTAAAGGTGTCAAACCAGGATGCTCTGCCGCCTCATCCATGCAGCCGCTGTGCACAGGATACAGCATATATGTCTCTAAGGGATCTACCCAGTGGCAAAGTTTCTGCAGCGAAGGATTCTGATGTGGAAACTGAAACCCTCAGTGTCACTGTGGGAATAAACTCCCGTGTGAGTTTACCCGTGACCCCAGGAGTCTACCGATTGAGAGCCATGTCTGAATCCTATCAAAAGAACAAACTTGAGTATGTGGCTCGGAGGTGCAGCCAGCCAGTTTTTGAGGTAGACCAGATCCAATATGCTAAGGAATCCTATGTTTAAAAAGACCATTCCTCCTTTTTGCACTGTACAAAGTAAATACTGTAAAAATAGATATCTTGCTTGTCCTTTGTAAGATTTTACTTTCAGGAGACCAAGAATAAGCTAGCTCTGCATGAACTTTTCCTTGAAGCTCTCCTGAAGTGTCTGTCAGCTTGACATGTCACATTCTTTCACCACAAGAGGTTGTGGTGGGGAAGACCTGTGTATTATTATGTAAAAATGCAAGTGACTATGCTGTACATAACCTGTTGTGTGGGAAAACTAGTTAGTAGTTGATAAACAGTGTTATATTTGTATCCCTGAAAGGACAATTAAAAGGTTGGCAGGTCCAAAACCTGTCCCACCTTCCTTTTTTTTCTGTATGGTCACAGACTCCATGCCATTTGTTACGTGTGACTTCATGCCATTTGTCACATGTGTGTGCCAGGCTGATGCAATGCTTTGCTGATTTTCTGCATTAAGAAGTGGGCTGGCAGTTACCCCAACCGAGGAAGAGCTGTCCTGTTATCAAGGCCACTTCAGCACTCCTCCATAAACCCTCTGTACCTGCTGCCATTCCCTCTTCCTGCTCGCTGGTTGTGAGAATGATCTGACCACAAACCAGCATTAGTGTTGTATACCAAGCCTGGGTTTAGAGTCGCTGAAGCCCTACAAGGTCATTATGGGAATATATCAAGTAAACCTCATGTGGCTTGAGGTGCTTTTAGCCTAAATGAACTGGACAGGCTAAGCAGAAAGAAAGAGTATCTTCAGGTTTGCTTTTATGAGGCGAAAAAAAACCCAAACAAGAAAAACTCCTGTAAGGAAACATTCTGGGTTCCAGCTTTAAATAGCTAAAGCTGCAGCTCATTAAAAAAAAAAAAAAAGACAAAAAAGAAAATACTCGGTGGTGTCCTTATAACCTTGTAAAAATGACTGGAAGTGCAATGTGTTTTTACATGTAGGAACTTGTTTTGGTTAGCACTTACCTCCCCTTTTATGGCTCAGCATAGCCTTGAACCAGGAGCGGGGAGACTTGTTTTTCTCCTGTGTAACTTCACTACAATAAAACATTTTTCTGCATGAATGCTAAATTGTCCATTGTCTGTCTTTAAAACATCCAGGCACTACATGTACTGTACCTACTTTTATACTATTCTACAGGTACTGCAGGTCTGCTTGAATGGCGTGGCATATCTAAGTAGCGGGAAGGAAAGTAACTGATCAGCAGTATGACTACTATTGTTGTAAGAGGCTGCAGGCTAGATTTTGGGAACAAATCCCTCTCTGTCAGGAAAACAAGTTACACTGCCATGTAACAGCAGTTATCAGAGAGGTGCAGAGGGAGCTGCAAAGAGGTGATGCTGCCCCAAAAGTGGAGCAGACTAGAAAATAGCATACTAGCATCTCAGGGATGATGTTTCCCAGGTGTAGGTGTTCACAGGACACAGAGAAAGGGGAAGGAGAGTACCTGGCCTGACAGGAGAAGGACCATACCGGTAGGCTGCAACTAGAGAAAATGCCACCTCACTCAGCCCCCTAAGCAGTGGCACTCTGCTTCCAAGCAACCTGAATGAGAGGGCTCTGGTGCAAGCTGCAAAAGGCATTTGCCGTTTTCCGGTATCTGCAGCTCCTGACTCACAGAGTCACAGAATAGGTGAGGCTTGAGATCCTCCTGTCCAACCCCCTGCTCAGGCAGGGTCAGCTAAAGCAGGTTGCCCAGGACCATGGCCAGACGGCTTTTGAATATTTCCACAGAGACTCTGCAACATCTCTGAGCAACCTGTTCCCATGTTTGACCACTCTCACAGTGAAAAACTGTCTCCTTGCATTCAGATGGAATTCCATGTGTTTTAATTTGTCCCTGCTGCCTCTTGTCCTGTGACGAGTGGGAATGACAGACTTCTTTTGTAAAAAACACAAGTGTCTTGCCCTCATGGCAAAACAAGTGTGAAGAGATAATCCACGTGCAGCAGAAAGGCTCAGAAGCCACAGAACAGAAAATTTGAACTTCAAAATGTTCTCAAACAACAACACGGCTACCTCCATAGTAAGTGACTCATTCTTTTTGACTGTGACAAGACTAAGGATCCCAAGACAAGGAATTGCTTGTTTCCTGTCCTGTAACCATACCAGAAAACCCAGGGAGAATAAGCACGGTCACTTCACCAAAGATGAGGAATCTCTCTTTAGGTCCAAGGTGTCCTAAGGCAGACATGACAATCACACACAGAAAGCTTACCTGAGCTCTAAATATTCTATACAGATGAGCCTAAATCTCCCAGATAAGAAAGTCCATTTGGAATTTCGTTTAAGGTACTTTGATAGGGGGAGGAAAAGGAAGATGAGTACAACAGAGAGGAGCTCTACACATTGTTAACAAACAAGGGGTAAGGTGAAGGAGGTATATAAAAGAGCAGCCCAGTCCAGTCCCCCTCATCTTGCTCTTACATTTCTCCAAGTCCAGGAAGCACCATGATTAAATGAAATTTGAATGTAAAAGGACCCTGAAAGAGATTTACTCCTTCATGACAGATAACTTCTGTCTTCCTCCATCTCTTAAGACTTGCCTGTTCAGTCAGCATCATTTTCATGTCATGTCCCTTCACACAAGGGATTTCTCTTCTGTATAAGCACTTAGGAGGCCTCAAGACTAGAATGATACAGAAAGCAGAGCACTTTGCTTTAGCACTTACTCATCTGCCTTCAGCTCAGAAAACAGCTCTATCACGCTACCAGTCCACCGTACCACATTCAAGTATCCAGACCAACCATCCTGACCTCCAAGAGTAAGGCTCTTTAACTGTTATATCCAACAAGTGAATTATCTGAGTGCCTTTGTCAAAGCTGTATTGGACTCCTTAGCCCGAAAGATCAAATACCCATTTACAGCTGGGTCAGCTGGAGCTGGATGTTGGCACAAGAGCTGAATGATGACAGCAAGCCTCCTGTTCTCCACAGGTTGCTCCATCATCAGTATTGCATCACTTGCTTCACACATCAAATTTTCTAATTAAATTTTATGAGAACACTCTAAACATGCATGGCATGACTGAAAGACGGGGAAAAAGCAGTATTAAAGCAGAAGATCCAAGCCATTGCTGGAATTAAGGCAATGCTGGAATTAAGGCTATTCATGCAGCTTGAATTCAGTTCCTCATGTTTGCATCCTGCTGTTGTTTTCAATCACATGATGCACTCTGTTCTTCCCTGCAAGGATGCACCTGGTCTGGGGAGCAACCAAGGTTGTGCAGCAAAGGAGAAAGTTTTAGTTCTGGCATCCCCCAGCATGTCTTGCCTAGCAGGGCACCCGGGCTTTGGATGTATGGCTGTGTCTGAATTTCTAGGATTTGAAAGAGCCAACAGAAGGACAAAATTGTCTCTCATGGAGCAATATGCATCTGTCCTTCCCTCCCCATGTTGTGCACTGTTGCAAACTCTTGTTCTCTGCCACTTGAATTAGGACAGCCATTTACAGCAAAAGCACATTGTCATCAACGCTATGGCCAAACATTAGTGAAGGCTGAGAGAAATACCATGCCTGCAGGTTTCACAAACATTTGGACTGGCACTCGGGTGCAGACTGCAGACATAGACACTTATATCTAGTTATCTGTGTGCAAGCATTTATGTGAGCCTGTGTCTCATCTTCTGCACAGTCTGCATTTGAGTGTCTCTCTGGACTCCTGGGACTGAGTTGAGTGCAGGTGGAACGTAGTTGCCTGAAAATCGGTGCCTGCAGTCATCTGGGTATCTTAGAGCACCTTGAGGAATTTTCTAAGGCATCTGAAGTGGATGCAGGTCTGGGTATTTAGGCAGCTGAATCCTTCCCTAAAATCTCCGACTGTGGCAGGCACTTAGACTCCCACCTTACACATTGATGTCACATTTAGATACTTTGAATGTAGGTCTCTCTAATCTAGGGCTGACACTTACTTTTACTGACAGCAGAGAAACAGTAAAGCTTGGGATTTTAGCCTCCATCTAAGCCTTCAAAGGAAGTGTACTTGAGCAGGCATAGGCTCTCCTGCTTGCCCTGCTCCAAAGCTTGGGTCCTTCTGCTCCATCTCACCACAGACAATCAATACTCAGACCTTCCTCTCTGCTCCTGACTCCTCATCTCTGCCTCATTTTCATTGCTTCCCATTCCCAGCCTGCCTTCCTCACCTTGTCCTGTTCTTTATCTTTTAAATGAACCGAACCCAATCTATCCCTGTGGACTTGCTGCCAAAGTCCCATTTTTGTTTCTGTCCTCTCCACCACAAGACCCAATTCTCTCAGCCAGCCAGTTTGTCTTTCTCTTCCACTTCTTCCACATTTTTCCTTCATATCTGTGCTGGTTATTATTGCAATAAGCCCCACCAATGTTCATCTAGTCTCAGTCCCACACACACCTCCTCCTTGTTTTAGTCTCTGCATATGCAGAGAATCAGAATAAAAGAAAGAAGCATCTCTCAATCTAAAAGAGAAAATATACTGTTCATAAAGTCCAGTGATGACCTCCACTCACAGCTGTAACTATGGAAAGCCTCTAGGATGAAACTTGCATGGACAGAGGTCCTTGACTTCATAGGATTTCAGCAAGCAGTCTGCACATCTCTTGCTGTGGGGAAGTATGGGCTGTCAGCTACCTTGGAAGGAGATTTGATGCTAGGTTAAGGTAAAATAACAAGTCAAAATAATCCAACTTTCCCCACGCCTCACCAAAGCAAGTCACAAGCTATGATGTTAGGGATATTTTTGGTAATTTGCTTACGTTCTCTGAAAAAAGGTATTGTCAGTACATTGATTTTTGCTGCCTCTACATGCAAGGTCTCAAGAAAGAAGCTTTCTCACCTGTTTGACCTCCTCTCAAAGCTGCTATCTGAAGGGCATCTCTTTCTAGGAACTGCAAAAACCAAAGACATCATGAATCTTTCACACCTCAGGAAGAACAACTGCTCAGCTACTTAACAATGATGCACAAGAGAATTGTTACTACCATGGACAACTTCTATAATATCTGCTGTAACATAGTCCAGGAAAGCTCTTCACTGGACATAGTCACAGAACAGAAATGCTTCTCTACTTAAGATCTTTCTTCTGTATTTTCCTCCCATGATTGCTACCTGTATACCCCAGGCACAAGATTGCTGGTACAAACACGTGGCAAAAATATTAACGGAAGGAATTCCACCAACTTTATACTAACTAGTAGCTTGGAGTGTTACTGTCCACACTTTGTATTTGACATTTACTTCTTTACAACACATAAATTTGGCTTTCTTTTTTCATGTGCACTGTACTCTGCAGAGTTTCTTACACTGTAACTAGTTTGGTGAAGCAGGATTTGCAATCTTCTTCTTTGGACCTGGTGTAAATGGAGGACTGCACACCCTGCATTGACAAACATCACTTGGAGTTCAACAGCTAATATTAGGGAAGGTAGGGCATCCTGTTTGTCACCCAAAACTCTGTTTCTGTTGGGACTGAACCACTCTGTAGCATGTGACTGTGCTCCACAATTCTGACACCTAAAATAAAGCCAAGAACTCTGGAGATTTCTTGTAATGTGATTGTATCTCTTCAGCCTTTTGCTTAGAAATTGATCTCTATATTTTCCTGTAGCATTAAAGCCGAAATTGATGGCTTTGGGATTCCTGCTTGGACTATGTATACTTTAATGTTAAGAAGCTAATACTAATGTTAAAAGCTAATGATAAAATGCCTGCCTCATAACTCAGTTACATATTGTAAGGAGTTCCACACAGGCCATTTTTACCATGTTCCCTCTTGTAATACTGCTATCAAATGTCTCCATCTACAACAGGCAGAAGTATCACAGCAGACAAAAATCCCATCTGTGTTATTTTTAGTCTGGGAATAAGAGTTCTTATTTCTCTACTGCCTGTTCTGGTTTTGCTGCTGATCTATCACAGGAGAGCAGGTGGTTTGTTGCAGCACCACACCAGCACTGCTTATTCCTGGGCTGACTCATTCCTCACCCATACACTGCATGTGACAATTTCAGCTTCCCATTTCACCCAGGCTGGTCGCTTGGCCTAGAGAAAAACATTTTTGCCATATTGAGGCCAAGAGATTACAGCACGTGGCTGTCACAGGGGTGAGCTTTGAACAAATATAGGTAGGCAGCCCAGAATCCTGAATGATAGCTTACAGTAGATAAAAGAGTTCTCAAGGAGCCACTGATTTCCAGTGCCTCTTTTTCAGGACCTCCAAGCTCACAGGTTCCCTAGAGGAAGATGGGATTATGGTTGTCAGGAATTTTATCCTTCTGCCACCTGAATGTATCCAGAGACACTTCTTCCCACAGGATGCCTATAAAGGGAACCCCTTCATAAAAAAGGCCGAGAAAAACACCCAGTGGCTCTCTGCCAAAAACTCAATGACGGTAACATTATCTTTCTTCTGTTAAATCCATTAATTTATTCCCTCCCTCAGGAAAAGAGGATGCTTTCAAGTGTCATTCATGCAATCCTACGTTTCTGTTCAACGTAAATCATGCCTGCAGTAACGGGTGCACAAGCCATTTCACCTGCCTACTAAGACACGTTCATGGCAGCAGGCCTGCTGCTCCACAGCTCTGCAGACTCAGGGGACACCGAGAGCTGTGTGGGGCAGGCGTGAAACGCTGTTTTCTTGGTACACATTCCCTCTGCACAGCAAATATGCCTGTCTCGGATGGAAAGCAGCATAGAAACTCATTCACCAAGTTAACTTAGAAACTCAGCCATGAAGTTAAGCAAGGTGACTTTGAAGTTGGCATAGTTGGCTGTCCAACCCAGCAAGCACTTCATGTGCATAACTGATCACGTCCAGCTGCAAAATTCAGGTGATTAAAATGTGCTGCTACTCTGCTAGCATTAGGCAGATAGCACTTGCTATGGCTCTCACGTGACTCCACAAGGACAATTTCTGACTACAGGAAAAGGAAACCCACCTTGGTTAGGCGCTCTGGTTACATTTTTCTCTGAATTTTGTTAGCAGTCAGTCCTTATCGCATGTGTCATCAAAACAAAGTGAAAACTTCGGAGGAACTTCTGAAGGCTAAACATTCAGAAGAGGAAGTGACTTTTTAAATAAAAAATCTGACAATAATAGAGAGAAAAATCCATGAGAAAATGGCAGCCACTGTTGGAGAAGTGATATAATCCTCATACGGACAGCTGACTCTCATCTAGATAGCCAGCTGCAAGTCTCCATTGATGTTGGGTGAACAATTGCTTTTCCTGCCTCTCTTACTCAGAAATGCTCTCCTGGTTTAAGAGCCCAAACCACGACAAATGATAATTATCTAATCTTTTTTTTTTGCTTAGAATGCATCACTTTTGTTTTAAACCAGTCTTTTCCATTTGCCTTGATAAATACAGCAATTTAAATCTCACTTCTGAGCAAAGTCCATTCCAAATTCTTCACGTTCTTCCATAAGGGGAGAAGAAACCACAGATTATTTTCTGTTTCTAACCTGAGGTGCCAGCACATAACTCTGAACAAATGGTTCACAAATCCTAAATAGGATTTGATTCCATTGAGCTCTCCTTCCTCTGATGGGTAATAATATGAAAAGGTTTCTACCAAGGGTTTTATACTTTCTAAACCAAACATACTCTTTAGCCAACCAGATATTTACAGAACTGATCCAACGGCTGCTTGAAACTCTTCCTTCCTACAACCCACAAACCTCCCACCAGCTTCCTTGACAGATGATACAGTCCAAATTCAAACCCTGCACCTTCAGTATCACACAGGCCAAGCTGAAAATGATATAACTGTATTTTTTAAAAATGTTAAAGCCAAACCCAAGCAGATTCCAAGACAGATGATCAGAGAAGATGCTTTTATGATAACGACTAGAGATTTGTCTGCATGGAAAAGCTTGTTGCACAGTCTTGGGCTGTGCAACTCAACCTCATCATATATAGGGCATAGCCCTGCCTACTTCCTCCATGCACTGAGGAAAAGGTATTTGCACTTGCCTTCCTCCCCACTCCTCCAGGTGTGAATTCTTCCTCTCCATCATAAAGCTGTGACTTCACACAGCAAGTGCAGCTGCACAGTTTTGCCTGCGATTCACCAACCAGTTTTCTTTACTATAACTGGTCAAGAGCTGAGAAAGTAACCACAGTATCATTCAAGAACTTCGCAGAGCGCTGTACTCCGAGGAGTACACAACATTACATGACACGATATACAGATGCACACCCATCTTATGAACTACAGACATCAGAAGACATGGCATTTGAAAAGTTTTTGGGTGTATGAAAGAGCAGAGCAGTCGCTAGTTCTCTGCAGGTGATCAGGGAGGATGGTCTTGAGATAAAGACTGGCAACTTGTAGTTAGGTTATTCAAGATCAGGGTCTGCTTTTTCCACCTGCCTCCTGCCCAGTGCAGTTCTTGGACTGTGCAGTTTAACTCCAGTAAAGCACAGATGATACTGCTCTGCCTCCCAGAGACATGATAAAGGGCAATTTATTTCAAGATGGACAAAGACCGAGGCTACAGTGAAGGGGCAACAGAAGCAGATCAATCTTGTTTCTCACTCTGCAAATGTAGTGCAGTTGAACAACTGCCCTCAATACAGGGAGATGGGAAATAAGGCAGAGCTTCCTGGGGCAAAAGGAAGACAACTGGGAGAGCCCTGTTCAAGGAAGGGGGAGGTAAGAAGGGGGTTGAGAGGGATCAGCAGCACACAGTCTATTTAAGCTTAAATAGGAAGGTCACCAACAATTGATTTTCCAATTAGCAGTTTAATGAATGGTAGTTTAAAATTAGGTGCGCACTGCTCCACCCTCCAAGGTGCTTTCTCACCCCTCCATAATTTCTTCCAGTCACTGGCTTTCCCACAGTGGCACAGGGCAAGAATGCAAGCCCTGAGAGCAGTCTTGTCACACTGAAAAACAAAGCTTGTGGGGGATATGGAGGGAAGGGAGACTAGGGAAAATGGTGCTAAGAGTCAGAAGTGAAGTGGCAGGGGGAAGCAGGATTGTTAATTTTGGATGGAAATCATGAATAATAAAACCAGGTTTTTGACTAGTGTTGGAGGAATTAAGGCCTTCAGAACTGGAATTTCCCAGTCCTGCCCAACCCCACAAGCTCAGGACTGGAATCAAGAGGAAGCTGTGCTGCTACAGAGAAAAGGAAATTTAAAAATTTCGGTTTGAAGACATGAGTGATAGGATCTGCATTTTTTTTCTATTCACAATTACATATCAAGATTAACGACCCTACTTAAAAAAATATTGATGTCACCATAGGGACACAAGTTTAGCTCAGGTATTTATTTATTTTTCCTTCTCTGTCTCTTCTATCTGTCAAAACTCTCAGGTTGGCACATATTTTTTAAAATTAAGTATCTCACTATTAGGACCAGGCCTATATGTAGGCAATGTCTGTATATCACAAATGCATTGAACCTAGTGCCTACAAACAGCAGCAAAGACACCATCTACGGGCTGGCAGACACTAGTGATAAAATACTACCATATTGCCGATTCTCTTTGATCACATCACTGCAGCAAGTTAAAAGCAGGTTTCAGTGCACTTCTATTAATTGTTCACCAACAGCATTAGGGCAAATACTACACATACACATCATTTGGGCTCTGTGATTCTTTCATCTTGGCCACATTGATGGTTCTCCATGCTTGTACTGTGTTTTTTCTATTTTTGTCAGACGTCTCAGGGCATTGATTAGCAGCAGCATGATGCCTTCTGGGATTTTCAAGCTTGCCCCAAGCATCTCCATCCCTGGAGATTTTCAAATCCTGTCAGGAGAAGGTACTTACCAGTCCAATCTAACTTTGAATTTGTCCCTGCTTAGGCAAGAGGGTTACACTAGAGACATCCAGAGTCCCTTTCAACCTAGACTGGTCTGTGATTCTGTGATGGCTACTTGAAGTCAATGGCATTTTGGCGTCAAGTAGAGCTACTCCCAAGACTGGGACCTCCACCCTTTATCTGCAGTCCCAGAGGGGTAAGAACCGCAGTTTAAAATTCTAACTCAGGACCACAGAGAACCAAATCTAACCAAAGCTTCAGGTAATTAGAGCATTACATCAGGGAGGCATTTCTGCAATTTTAAAAGCAGCCATGGTCCTCTCCAGACAGAAGGCAATGCTATGGGAAGGCAATATGCCCCTCCATCTCCTTCCTTGATAACTAAACATTGTCTATATCCAAAACGGCTCTGTAAACCTCCTTCCTTTCTTAATTATGCAATGCTGCAGAAAGTTAAGACAGGGGAAACTGGACACAGCTAATCTGCTCAGCATCGTATTATGCAATGCACTGTGCCACAAGGTCTCCCAAGCTAGCAACATCCAAGCTAGGGTCCCAGGAAGATCCAGTGTCAGCACTGTAAACCCCTTATGTTGTATTTCATGGTGTCATCAGTAGTTACAGAATGCATCCCAGATGCTGGAGGAAATAGTGGATGCACATCTTTTGTTACTAGATTCTGACACCTTCACATTTGTTATGTGTGAATAAACTCATTTCACGTTCAGAAAGTCAAGGGGCATGCCATAAGGCATGGTACAATGCCAGGAAATTCTCGTGAAAACAAACAAAATAGCCTGTTTGTGGCTCCAAGGCATTTTAACAGACCCAGAGCAAACCTGAAAGGAAACAAAGCCCTTGCTCTGCAGCTTTCAAATTAGCTGAAGGCACCTCAAAAAACCTTTCTTAGCTGCCACATGGGAGATGGGCTGATTCATTCCTTGCTAGGCAGGCCCACTTCCCAGGCACTACCTCCTGCGCTGAGATCTGTGTGGGTCACAGACAATCCCCCAAAGAATATGTGAAACTGCCACTGTGACTGTAAGATCCGGAGTGCAGCTATGGGTATGAATGGCAGTCTAGCCATTTGATTACGATTGATGTGTTTTTAGCTCCTGCTGCAGTCAGTCTTGTGATGACATGAAATGTTTCAGAACTCAGGGGTTATTTTTAGCAAAAAGCAACATAAAAGGGAGCAAGGAAGAAGAGCTGAGGTTATTCCTGGGCATGGCCAGCTTACAAAGGTCTGCTAACTCACAAAGTCAGAGACCTTCGCCTCTCCTACACAGTACTTCCAATGCTTTTGCACTAAACTGGTAACTGAGGAGTTAGCAGTGTTTCACAGAGGTAAGTAGGAGAGTTGCTGCCATTCAAGGCACATATTAGGTGAATGAGAAATTAACTCAACAGATGAGACACTGGGCTGGGGCCAACTTAACAGAATCAACCTGTGATGCAACGCCTTCATCTTCAAAAGATTTGTGGGCAATGGGCGTGTAACAGGCAGCTCCTCAGGAATCCTTGCTCTGGTGGTTACAAGCCCTCTTCTTGCCATCTCCTTACCCAGTCCATTCCGGCCAGATTTCTAGGGCTGTTCAGCAAGCACACTCAATTCCTTACCGGACGTGTATAGACTGATGTTTTTGAAGGCTATGCTGTGGCTGTTTTTCCTGCAAACAGAAAACACCATGTCCCTAACAGCCTGGAAATGCCTACCCAGATGTCAAGTCCCCAGTCCAAAAGCAAAAATAGCTGTATAGCCAAAATTTTCAGAAAATAAGAGTCAGGTCCCCAAAATCAAAGGGTTGTACTGGTTCTGGTCAAATTTAAGGGTCATAGTGTTCTGGCTTGGCTGGACTGAGGTCCTCATTCATTAACTTTGCTTGCCCAGACACAAGCAAATATTGAAGGACTGCTTTCCCTTCTTATCCCAGTGGCACTTGCACTGCGCTCCTGCAGCTCCACATCCTTTTGTCCCACCACCCAGCTGGTAACTGTGCAGTCAACACAACTCCCATTCCTGTATTGACTGTGCAAGTTGCCCATTAATTAATTACAAAACTGTTCCTTCCTCTCTTCCGTTGCTTCCCACACTTGGCCTTGCTTTTGGTAAGTTTTTTTTTTTTATTTGGGGTGGGGTTTTTTTACTTCTTTTTCTAAAAGTTTCTCTTGCTATGCAGCTTCCTCTGTGCCTTGCAGGCCTCCTATGCAGTGCTCTGCTACTTGCAGTTCTCATCTGTGACTGTTTACACAGGGCTCTCACGGAGCACACACATCTGCCACAGTAACATAACTGAGCTGAAATAAATAGCAATTCACTCATGAATTACATTTGAACCAAAGATTTCAGAAACAAAGGGGATGGATTATTTTACACACTCAGTCTTGCCAAAGTAATCAAGCCTTTATATCCCTATTCGTGTAGGTTAAAAAAAAAAAAAAAAAAGCTATCACTAGATCAGTAACCTTTACGCGCTTTTGTTTCTCTTAATGGAAATTTTTCACAGAATCTGAAAACACGTCCTTGAGATTTGCCATGACAGGGAGTGCAGCTCACTGTGGACACAGGATGGTGTACTGAGGGCCCACCTCACTCCTGTCTCCCATCGTACATCACCTTTACGGTCTCCCAAATGCCCTACTTGTGTGGAAAAAACAAAGTTAGGAGTGCAGCTGTTTGGGGTACCTTGCAGGGTACCCATAAGCCACCAGCGCACCATCCGACAGGTTCTTGCGACCCCCCAGCCGATCTTTGCATCCTCAAAACTGCAGATCGGGTTAGTTTAACTGCAAAGCCCCCCGTCCCCGAGCAGCTTGTGCAGGGGCGGAAGAAGGACGGTGACACCTGGCGGTTACACTCCCTCATTACCTCGGCCCCGGAGGGGCCCCGCAGCGCCGCCAAGCGCAAACCCGTTAGCAGTAAAAATGACTGTTTCCCGCTAAGCACCCCAAGTGCCTGGAGAGCCGGCGCGTCCTCCTGAAATCTCCCTCATGCGTCAGCCCTTTCCTGACAGGAAAACCTGCTGGAGAGGGAGCGGGATCAACCGCCGCACGGCAGCGCCGCGACCGCCTCACGGCCACCGCCGCCCTCCNCGCCCGGCCGCGCCGCGCCCCGACCGGATCCCACCATGCTGCCCGCTCGCCAGCCGCAGGTGGTGGCGGCCCCCGCCGTCCCCTACAGCTATTGCAGCCGGCCCCGCGTCCTGCCCGCCCGCCCGAAGTACCGAGCGCCGCCGGACGCCGTGGAGCCGGGAGTGCCGGTGTCCGGCGGGTCGCGCCATCCAGCCCCGCGGCCTGCGCGCCCCGACCGGGCACCGCTGCCGCCGCCTGCCCTTCGCTCCTTCTCCCTCGCAGCCCTTCCCGGGGGAGGGGAATCCTTCAGGGGAAGTTGCACCTCTGGCCTTTCAAAGGCCTTCTGGCTCGTTTGAGGTGTTAGCGTACAGGTTGCAGCTCTGTAACCACCACTATCTGTGCTTGATGTCGCAGAGAGAAGGAACCTGTTCGCTATGCCAACCTCATGTATGACAGGAGAGTGGTGCGCGGCAACACTTACGCTCTTCAAGTCATGGCTGTGGTATGTTTCTTATGTAGATCGTACTCCAGCTTTGTTGAAAAGTAATACGTAGGGCAGGGAAACTTCCTCATTAATCATCTTAACCACTGAAGCTGTAATTTTACTTAATGTATTTCATATTTTCTCTCCAGTTAAACTAGCATGAGACTGGTTTCAGCCTTTCTTCAAAGTTCTTGGCTTCCCATGAACTTCTGTAGTTCTGATTCTCCCCCC
>VZSZ01009680.1:258392-272808 GCA_013398815.1 Ibidorhyncha struthersii | reverse complement strand
CCTCCCTCCCCCATTTCTTTAGTGTCATGATGACTGACACTGCATCATCTGTTACTGTATGCATCCAGAGGTGTTATCAGTGAGAACAGCAGCTTTGGGGAAATGAATTCTTGGGCTTACCCTTCTAAACAGGCAGAGCTAGATGGTCCAACTGTATGTAAAAGCTGCTTGTGTGGAGGCAAAAGTATTTTATTTATCCTGATACAATAGTAAATGTTTTAGTGATACTTTATTTTCAGAGACTATTTCTATATAGATACTTTGATCATGTAAGAGTTTAAAGCAGTGTGTATTTTTGAAAGCTACTTTGTGGAAATAACTTTGTGTTGTTCAGTGGCTGTTTCTCAGAGTGAATTTCACCTGTGTTCTGTTTCAGAAGTTCGAAAGTGGTGTTCATTTCAATTCACAAACACAGTACTGAATATAAAAGTTAGTATGGGTTTCTTTTGCTTCATCAGCAATAAAGAACCTATAATTTTTATCTAGCAAACAATTCTGTTGATAATATGATAACTGGATTTAAGTCCACTTGACCTTCTTAAAGCTTTACCTAGAATCTCTCACTTGTCAGCAGGAACGTGACATTGTAATATACTTTATCTTGCAAAGTTCTGTATATAATACCCACTTCCAAATAGCAACTGGTTGCTTTTAGTGTGAGATGTCATTAGTACATGCCTGTAAGCAACTAGTGTACCTTATTAGTTTCATGCCCAACAGTTGTTAAGGTAACTGAAAATTTAGGGTCAGGACCCAGAAAAGTATATCTGAAATGCTAGATTTGTAGCATTAAAATCAAACAACCACTGACACTTTCCTGTAGAGAGAAATTAGTATCATTTCCAAGTACAAAGTGTAATCTGCTTTGTGTTTTTTTTTTTCTTTTTCATCCCTGCTCAGAGTACCCAACCCAGTCCCCTTGAGATTCAAAGGCAGAGGGAAGCACGGAAAAGAGCACTGGCTAGAAAGCATGCAAAAGAGCAAATGCAACCAAGAACACCTGAGCCTGTGGAAGGCAGAGAGCATGTTCATGTGCAGACAGGTAAAAGGCAGATTTTTTTTTTTTAATTCATCTGAAAACAAAAACTTGTTGATTTATACTCACAGTAAATTGATAATGCAGTTGATAGAATCACATACGGTTAAGGTTAGAATCATAGAATTCTAGAATCAGAGGTTCTCTAATCCTTTCCATTATAAACCCTTACTTCTAGTTGTATTTAATAAACTCGGCTAATTAGTGCATTTTCCTGGAGACTCTCTTTTTCAGTTTCCAGTGTACGTTCTTGAACACTAGCCAAGACTTCTTCATTTATTCTTTCGTTTTCCAGTTTCTTTCAGAGAGGTTTGGTGTAGGCTTAAAATTTTGCTTAAGAGTGCAGTCATATGTAATAATAAATCTACTATTAAAAACTGGAGGACACACCCTAATTTAGAATACAAAACTGCCCTATTTGCGGGAAAACAAATTTATTTGTAGGAAAACCAAACTTTGGCAGTGGGGTAATCATGACGTGAGTGTAATGTATTGCTGTGCCCTCTGAAAATCATTTCAGATTGGACTGACTTACAAACTGGGAGAACAGCTGTGTTACATGGTAATTGGACATAGTTTTTGGCTTCTGAATGTTTCCTCTGCCCCAGCCCCGCTGAACCTCCTACACCACCTCCAATGCACACAGCAGCTTTTCACCATTCGAATACTGCTGGACACAGAAGGAGGCTATCTAGTGTGGAAGTCTTGGTCTCATATCCTTCCCACTAACTAGTGCAGATAAGGTTAAGTACTCCACAGACATTATTATCTGAGCTAGGCTATTTATCTCTGCAGTAGGAGACAGACAGTTATAATTCAAATCAAGCACATGTTGTTATATGTGTGCGGTTACCTCAAAGCCACCTCTGGTGGGGTCAGAAGTACAGTATCATTCTTTAAACCCAACAGATCCAGTGTTCTGGTTTGCTACATACAATGGAGAAGAATATATGTTTTCAATATTACGTGTTAGTAGATAGTCAATCATTATCCCTTTTTTGAAATTGTCCTATCCCGTTGACTCTACCAAGAATTGCCTATTCTGCAAGGTGGGCTGAAATGGTCTAGACTCTGACTTTTGTAACCTACTAAGTGAAATTCCATTTCAGACATTACAGAGAACGTGGCATCAGATGGCTTATGTAGCAAACTGATCTATGTTTTAAGTTGGAGTGTATTTTTTTTTTAAACTTTATAGAAGACATTTTATTGCACTCTTTGGATATAATTCACCCTGTCGAGTCATCGAAAATAGTTGAGAGTTAAAATAAAAAGAATCCAACTTATAGCATTCATTATACTTTTATTTCTAGAGCTGTATTTGGAAGAGATTAGTGACCGGATAATAGAGGTTGATACAGAGTGTCAAACAGATGCGTTTTTGGACAGACCAGCCACTCCGCTCTTCATACCAGCCAAAACAGGAAAAGATGTGGCCACGCAAATAGAAGAAGGAGAGGTATGAAGCCAAGTCAGGTCCTCAAGTGCTGTCAAATCGTGTCTGCCATACAAAACACATTTCTGATGCAGAACTGACGCAGAAGCAGAAAGGAACTTATCCTCACAGAACATGCCAAAAAGAAAGAAAAAAAGTCCCCAATGTCTGCTGTGAGGTTAAGTGCAAAATTAAGGAAGGTGCTTCTCCACGTGCACTGGTTCTGCTGCTTTCAGCTAAGAACTACAATGCTGGGAAATGCTCTCCCCTGTAGGAATAGTGTCCAGCCCGAGAAGGGGCTGGGAACCCAGAGGTGAGCAGAAACAGGGTCCAGGCGAGTGCTCTGCTTCTCCCTGGCCGCCCCCACAGTGGCTGTGGTAGGGTGTGTGGTGTCTCACTCCAGCCCACTCATCCCTTAGCCCCCAGCTGCATTCATGCTTCTTGGTTTGGCTGACACTGGGCCCCCACCTGCACTTCTCAGGCCTGCCTTCAGCACAAGGGCTTCGTTCATTCTCCTTTTCTCCTAGCCAAGGTGCTGTGATAGCGATGAAGGGACATTTACCTCTGTTTCTCTGACTCCCGTCCTCAGTTGTTTGACTTTGACGTTGAAGTCAAGCCGATCCTGGAAGTGTTGATTGGCAAAACGGTTGAGCAAGCTTTGCTGGAAGTCATGGAGGAAGAAGAGCTGGCCCAGCTGTGGGCACATCAGCGTGCCTATGCAGAGCTGCGTAATGCAGAGCTTGCTGAAGTACAGCGCCTGGAAGAGCAGGACAGGCGATACAGAGAGGAGAAGGTAAGACTTCAGGCAGGCCTGTCTGAATGCTCATCCGAAGAGACAAAACCATTTCCAGTACTGAAAGACACGCTGTGAAATAATTGGGATGTGCGTATTGTCAAGTTTGATATTCCTCAAAGCATTTTGGTGCCATACAGCTGCACTCTGCCATTTGCTCTTGTGCATCAGCAGTGCAGTCATGCTCCAGTGACCTGGTGTACTTGGACACCTGATTGAGAGGCCAAACCCAAGAGTACCCTTTCGACCTGGTGCAGCTGTTACCTAAGCCTTTTCATTATAGTAACTGCTAAATGAATAGTCACAGAGCTTGAAAGTAGGAGAGGAACCTCCTAGTCTTTCACACCCAATCCATGCACTACTGCGTGTGCACGCGTACCTCTCAAGATCTCCAAGTATTAAGCTATATTAGTACTACGTAGTAAATAGAAAGAGTGAGTCTTAGTTACTCGTTATTCATCAGCTTTATATATTGTTTTTTTTTTCCATGTTTTCCTGGACCAATTTGAGTTTTAACCTCTAATTACATCAAATAGGATATAAAATTGGAAAGGTGAAAAGTTCAGGAAATCCTGACCCAACTTCATCTTATTCCAAGGCCAATGATCAGCTTTATCTGCAATAATAAAGCAAAGAGTCATGACATCAATGCATATTAAGGTATCAGAGAAGGGTTTCATTTGGCCAGCTACAAGGCCCTTATTTTACAGACTTGCCAAAATCAGAAAAGGTATACCAAAAGCACATGTTTCCCTCTAGTTCTTGTGGGTTTTAGTACTCCACTGATCGAGCACAAGGTTGCTTTCAAGCATTTGTTCGCATGAGAAGTTTTTGTGAATGTTAGAGGCCATAAATATTGGTACTCTTATCTTTGCTATTTATCTCTCACACTGTGATCATTCTTCGAAGTCTAGATCAAAAGAATAACAGCTAAAGGCCTGAAAGTTACATGCAATATTGTCTTGACAGGAACGTCGCAAACGCCAGCACATGCAAATGTTGCAGAAACAGAAAGAAACCACAGAGAAAATTGCAGCTCGGGCATTCGCTCAGCATTACCTGGCTGATCTCATTCCCTCAGTCTTCAACAATCTTCGTGACAGTGGGTTTTTTTATGACCCTATAGAAAGAGGTTTGTATTTTATTTTATTTTTGAATATATGAACCAAGTATTATAAAGGTCAAAACAACCATAAAACATAGCTTATTGTCCTATGATTTAGAATAATGTCACAAGACTTTATTCATTTACATTTGTGGCTGAAGAGACAGTTTCCAAACTAAAATTTTTAAAACAAACATTATTGGTCATCTGTACAAGTAGTCAAGAATAAGCAAGAGCTGATCGTGTTACAGTGAGAAGAGGTGCTTTTGAATTGAAAGGAAATAAATGGTTGGTTAGGATTGATAGAGCAGAGAGAGAGAGATCCAAACTGAAGTAAACATATTTTGATAGGACAGGCAAAAAATCTGTATGTCATTCTGAATCTTTGTTGATTATCAGAGCAATGGATAAAAGAATCAATTATAATTAAGCCCTGAAAATAATTTCGGAGTTGTACATCGGTGACTTCCAAGCTTTTAAAATCAGCAGTGTTTCTTATAGGCTACCTTGCAGCACCGCACTTCCCCAGGCAATGCGCAGGTGCCCAGACCACTGTTCGGGAATGGATACACTCTCTCCAGAATCAGTGATGGAGTAAATGCAGAAACTGAGTGTATTTTGCAAACAGGGCAGGCTTTGGGACCACGGCATACAAAGAGCACAATTTGAGAAATGCATGAGTAAGCAAGAGCTCTTTAGTCAGAGGGAACAAATGCTTTCAGCAGACCAGAAGCCAGATGTCTTTGGAAAGCAAGGCAGGAAATGTTATTCTTCTGACTTGTTCAGGGTGGTTATTCTCATCTCACTAGAACATTATTGTGTGTCTCATCTGTGCTAGCCCTTCAGCGGTGCTAGCCCCCTTTGAAAATCACCAAAGTTGAGAGGACTCTGGTCTAGGACCATAACAGTGAGGAACCTCAGTAAGAGAGGCAGGAGATAAGAAACCCAACAACACCTGAGAGATTTAATCTGGCTCTTGCAAAGCGACTGTGTTTTGGCAAGGATGTTCATCCCTTAATGACTGTAGCAAATGAAAAACAGCCCCAAGAACCTGTCGCTCATCCTTAATAAAAAGACATTTTATTCTTTCTTTCTTCCTGCTAAATGCTTACAGATATTGAGACAGAATTCCTTCCGTGGCTGATGACAGAAGTGGAAGAAACACTAGAGAGGAAGGTTCTGGGGAGGACGATGCTTGACTGTAAGTTCCAAATCCTGGAGTGTAATCTGGGCTGCTTGATGTTCTTGATTGTTTTTTTCCCCAGCCAGAACAAATATCACACTTTACAGGGTCATAGTGAGTTAAGGTAGCAGATGTCATTTTTAGCAAGAACTCCAAGTACCCATGACTTTTTGGGGTGTTTTTTTTTTTACTATATTAAAACATTTTTAATTTTGGAAAACTAATACTACATACATCTAGGTAACTGATTTTCAGCTGAAATAATGGAAGTGTCAGTCATGCTGCACCACTCCCTCTCTGCTGGCTTTACACTGTTTGAAGTGTGTTGATGCTGGGAGATGCAATACATGTGGCAGAAGCAGAATGGTTAAAGAACACCAGTTCTTTTCTCTGCTATAAAACTTTTATTTCTCATGTGTTACACAGCCATCATTGCTGTGCTGCTCTCTGTAGTGTGCCTGATTGTGCCAGTGGGAACAGAAAAGCTCATCTTGCCTACAGCCACGTGTATACCATGGAAGTCTCTTAACTTATTTGTGTAAGCTCCCTGAGCTATGGAGTAATATGTTCACCCTACGTGAAAGGAGAAGAGAAGGATAATCGTGGGCCATGGTTGACTGAGAAGTCAGGTGACCACTACTTTTCATCAAAACAGTCCTCAGCAGTCAATAATCATGTCCTTGCTTTTGAAACAGATTAAAATATCAGCCGTCTTTGGGGCTAGTTCAAGCTAAGTATTCAGGTTCTTTTATTGGTCAGTCTTCAGAGGCTGCAGTTGAAACACCTGAACAGTCTAAACTGCCTTGTGTAGAAACACAAAATTATGATGAATGCATGTCCACTGTGGTGGTCCTAGATCAGACCACTTTTTTATACTTGTGTTACATCTTTCATTCCTGTAGTTTTCCTCCTGCTGTGATTTTGGGTTTGAATTACAATTGTGTTTGTTTCCCTTTGGGTTTATTTTCAGTTTAACAAGGACCCTGAATTTTCTTTGTTAAGGTGTAATTTGGATAATTACAGCTGGTCTGTTAGGTATTTTATCCTATGACGTATGTGCCTGTATGTACACTCAAGGGTCACTTTATGTAGGTCTTCAGAAGGGAGGGAATTTTCTCTCCTTTTAAGAAAGAAGTGTTGTGTGTGACTGCTGAATAAACATCCCAAGGACAATGTTGCTGCAGGATACACTATTGATAAGAACATCTATCATATTCCTGTTAAATCTGTTTAATTTTTTAACCAGATATTGTGGTCTTGCACCAGTTCTAAGACACACAGAGCATCTGGAGCAGGCCAATAAGTAATATCAGCAGCCCCTGTTTTGCTATTCACCTTCTGTATTTCCTGACTTAGACCCAGTCATCCACTGTTGAGTAAACATTATCTCTGCAGAAGGAACCGCAAATTGGATTCTCCAAGTTTTCTAGAGGCAGACAGCTTCGGCCGAGATAGTTTGTGGCTTCTTGCCCCCCACTTACACAGAAGCGTAGGAAAAATCTCTAAGGATCCATTTTTAACATATTTGAATGAAGACACTTCTTAAAGAATTTATTTTGTTACTGTCCAATAAAAGAGCTGTGAACTACAAGGGAAGCACCCACAGTGTAAGGGCGGCTATGTTTGTCCTCTCAGAGAAGTCAACCCATGAATTAACAGTGAAACTCTTCTTCGTACCTGTACGTTGTTCTATTTTCTGTGTTAATCTTCTCTTTCTTAGTTGTTGGCCTCTATTTTTCATATTTAAATTATGTAAGTCAAAGTGAGTGTTGATTTTTTTTTCCTGTTGTGTTCTTTGATTTGGAAGAGGTATAACGTTTAGAAAAAAAAACGAAGGCTAAACAGCAATATAATAAAGAATAGGTGCTTTACAGCTGTTTTTCAGAAAGAGAAAATCTTTTCATGACTTGCATAGTTCCAGTATTTCCCACTGCCAAAACCATCATGCTGTGTGCAGCCTGGCTAGTCCTTGTTCCTGGCGGGTTGACCCGCTTCAGAAGTGAGGAACAACAGTGAGGAAATGAACAAAACAATCCAGGTGAACCCTTTGAAATCACTGCTTTCAGTGTAAACCGCTCAATTTGGCTGGAACTAGGCTACCACAGCAGGGATGGTTTTTCTCATTCAAGTATTCTTTCATTTTTAGTGTTATTTCGTTTTTTTTTTCCCTGTTTAAGAAATTATAGGTCAGTAATATATAAAGTAATCTCAAATTACAGGGTGTTTTTTTCCTCTGTGTTTGTTAATGGTGGCTTTCTCTGTTTCAGCCTTGATTTGTTCAGTGGTTAAAAAACGCCTGGATGTGTTTAGCCATAAACCTCTGTCTGATCAGACAGAAGCACCTGCTGAAGAGCCCACGCCAACAGATGCAGCACCACAGCTGGCTGGTGAGACAGACGCTGCTGACCAACCAGTTGCAAAGAAAGAAGAGACTGACCGACCTGTTGCTGAGGAACAGCCTTCACGTCACATCTCTTTCCAGTTAGAAGAATCAGATCAAGCAGGAACAGAGGATTTGGAAACTGAGTAACAAGCAGGCAAGTCATCAAGTAAATGGAGATGAATGGCTTAGCTGAAAGAAGAAACAAATTCCTATCCATTTACAAATATTGTGCATTAGCCATGCTGAAGGATGAACCTAAGCAACAGCAGAGCATTAAAGCGTGTTTTCCATATGCTGACATTGCTGATTTCAGGTTGTATGAATCAAGACAGAGGTTACTAGTGCAATGAATGGCAGTGAAATCCATCAAAAGCCTGGGATATTTACAGTTGAAAAGTAATGCTGTCCCCCACCCTGTGCTAGAAGGTCATGAGGACATTGAGAGCATCCTAATAACCTTTGCAAGTCCTTTGATAACGTTCTCAGAACAGAATTTCCTTACTTTCCCTATTTTGAAAGGTAACTACTATGGCACTTAGATAAATTTCTTTTCACTCATGTTAGACTCTTCTTTCCTGACAAACTTGGATGGACATCTTAGCAGGTAATAGAGCAAATGCTGTTGTTCCTGAAGCTCTTCAGGTCAAAGAGTTACCTGCCACTGGGAATTTCTGCCAGTGCAAAATCCTCCTTAGCCTCCTCACTCCCGGAGCACTGGTGAGGGGCTGGAGCCACATGCCAAGTCCATCCTCAGTTTTCTTTGTAATCACCCTTCACTGGAAATGGTACCAGACATGACTGACAAAATGCGCCTGCACTGCCACATGTGTCTGTGTTCACAGGTCAACCCCCTAAGTGGGGCATTCCCACTCACAAAAGTACATCTGCGCTCCATTGCAGCAACATCATTTCCTTGCTAGCTGTGCCTGTGGAAAAAGCCCTGCCTTATCCAGACTGCTTTGTGCTACTTCCTCTCTGCAGGTGAGAGATGTGTACTAACCCAGCAGGCCAGATCGCAGTCTGAGAGTGGGATGTCAGAAATGACACCTGAAGAGACGAGTGCTGGCTCCACATCTCATACCCTAAAAAGGGACGTCCAGACTTTTCACTGGACCACTTGTACGTGTGGCTTCACAGGCAGACCCTGCCTTCCCTCCATCCTGGGGTAGGACATCCAGTGATAATCAGGGCAGCTGTTGTTTACATGGAAAAGCTCCCTTGGAAGGTGTCAGGTATTCACCCCTCTCTGTAGGTAGTTGAAAATCAGAAGTAATGAGATGTAACCACCAACAAATCCACTCAGTGGTTTGATGTAATATGAATGTGTTAAAACTGAGTGTCTGGAGTCACATAGTACAGATTTTAGATAGACACACCCATGGATGCTTTTCAAAGCTGGAATATTCCCCTGTAAACTCCTCCTCTGTGTGTTAAGTTGACATGACTTCAACAAAGTGTGCTTGTTTTTTAATTTTGATTGATTCCTCAAAGCATCCAGCAAAATGTGTTACATGTATGAAATTAAGGTAGCTGGTGCTCACTACATCTATCTATAAGTTTCTAAGAATAATTTATTTTTATGCATATGACTGGAATTGAAGGCTTGAAATGAAACTCTGGTTTAGGCATTGTAGTCAGTGTGGGGTTTACCTCAATTTCAGCAGTACCAAGATTTTGCATTGTTTTTTTTCCCATGATGATGGAGACTCCTGTCATGACTTCAAGTAAATAGGGTAAATAACTTCAGGCTAATTTTGTCTAGAGAAATAAAAAGGCTTTGTGACATGATTCATGAGAATTGTAAATATTTCAGCTCATTTTTAGGACACTGTATGTCAGTTTTAAGGATTCCTCATTACTGAATGATTGTTTTGTCATGTATTTACAGGAGACTTAGCATAACCTAGAGGACTGACATGGATCATTCCTGAAAAGATTCAAGCAAATGCTGACTTGAATATTTTGTTTTGGAACATTACAAGAGGAAGGTGATCACCTGGAATATTTTCATTTTTGTCACTCCTGCTTTGTGTTTGATTGCTAGAAAATTTACTTGAAGTGTTGAATTATTCTATTGAAATAGGTTGTGGTGTTATTATGTATTCTTAAGTTATTAAAAAAAAAAAAAGAATTGTATGCCCTGCATTTTTACTTTGTTAGAATGTATAGATACAACTCAAGCATTGTGTATTGTGGTAGAGCTTGCTGTAACAGGTTATATTTTTATGGGGCCATAGAGCCAGGAAGCTTTATACTGCACTGGCAGTTTTCCATTAATAGCCCCGTACTTGGATTCAGCTCCAGACATGGGCAGGTTGGCAGAGGAGGGGACCCCTTGCATCCCATCAGTCACTGGAGAAGCGGAAAACCATGAGCAACAGTGAGGAGGGGAAGAGGGATATGGGGTGATGACATAGCTGTCACCTCTCTGGTGTGATGCCAGCAGACACGCAGGCTGTGCAGCACAGGCCTTGCTGCTGGAAGGGTGGCTTGGGGGCTGGCATGCAGGTGGCTCGGGGAAGCCACTCCAGCCGAGCCTGGGTGCGAGCACCACATCCCTCACACCACTTCCCCACAGGGCCCCCTCCTGATGCACTTCCCCTCCAAATACCCTTTCTCTGGTCTGTGTCCCCAGGCTGTGGGGTGGCCAGCTCTGCACCCACAGTGGCATGGGGGAGGGCCGGGGGTCTGTAGCTCCACTCTCTGCTCAGAACCACAGCAGCATCCCTCAAGTGTGTGTGTGAGTGCAAGAGGGACAGAGGGAGACGGTGCTGCAGGCACTAGAGGGCAGGACAGGCCACAGCAATGCGGCTGCAGAGATACGTAGAAAGACACTGATGTCAACTGTTTCGCACCCTGCACTAGTGGTATCCGTCTGGACTTCCCTCCTCTGATAAACTGCAAAGGCATCAACCTTTTGCAAAATCTTCTCATAACATGAGGACTTAACACGTAGGGTCACCCAACATAGTCCACACTAAGATCATAGAATTACAGAATGGTTTGGTTTGGGAGGGATTTCTAAGATAATCTAGTCTACCTCCCCTGCCATGGACAGGGACATCTTTCACTAGACCAGGTTGCTCAAAGCAACAATGATGGGACATCCACAACTTCTCTGAGCGTCGTGGGGTTCAGGGCTTTCTAATTGCATCTGCTGAGTGTTTCCATGCCACATTTCAGCCCTGGGCTGAACCATTTCGAAAAGCTCAGCAGAACTGTTTCAGCCTGTCCTTTGAATGTGATTGGAGGAAAAATACATTTGCCTGCCTATATTCAACCATCTTTTCAGACAATATGCAACTTGATAAGCAACTCAACACATCTGTGTGCTGGACTCAGGATGCAGGCTTCTGGGTGCTTTCTCCCAGAAAAATCAGAAACTGGACACAAAGTTCCTTTTTGGCATTGAACTGTGTCCAAAGGACTACTTGTAGCACGGAGGAGTTGAGCTGGTACCTCTTCTAGTCACATCCAGGCTAGGTACCTGTCAGTAAAAGCCTCAAACAGTGGTGTGTGTGTGTGCAGTGAGGCTTCCTATCTTTGTGTGTTTTTAATCAAAAGCAGCTGGTTACAATATGACTGTATCCATGTGTTTTCCATCTATTGATTTATCTGCAAAGAGCCAAAGCATTACTCCAACAGCCAGCTCAGCAGTTTAGCTCCCTGTTTACTTCAACACCCACTTGAGAAGTGGGAAAGACATTGAGACTTACTGCCTGGCCCTGATTCAGTTTGGGAATCCTCTTGATAGTGATGGACCAAACTGGACTCTGCGTTTCTCCATTGCACACCAACGGACTGGGAGCATTTTGTTGAGAGTAAAATTCATGGCTGGTTTGCTGCTGGCAGAAATCATGGTTTCAAAGAGATGCAGAGAGAACAAATGAATACACCTATGAAAGTATTTTCTGGCTTGCTTATGAACCTCACCTTATCCATCCTTAATGGCTACAGCCTTGGGATTTCACAGAAGCTGTATTACTTTAACAACAGCAATATGCAGCAACAGCCCTGTGGTCTTAACAAAGCTATGATGATTCCTGTCCTACCATCCTGCAGGAGACACCTTTAGACCAGTAGGACAGTCTCTATTATAGCGAAATAATGAAACTCACCTCTTTACTGGTAGGAACCAGAAGCTAGACGTGGCCTGGAGTACCTTTCAGTGGTTTAGCTGTGATGCTGTTTTATTGCAGTAAACTAGTTATAAACTGCTTACTTTCGCCTCACTCCTCCTCCTCTGCCCCCACCATGAACGTTTGGCCCTCTCAAGTTGCCCAGGCCTTGGTTATTAACATATGATAATATTAGCATACATATATTGTCACTGGCAGTTTAAGTTCATAAACTTGATAGGCAACTGTAGCAGCCATGGTAGTGGCATATCCCATACTGCTGACTGCCACGGGGTTCATGATTTCTGGCAAAAAGTCTGGCTGAGAGGCTGATGCAATAATACTTGAAACTGCCCTAGAAAGATTATTTTTATCTATCAGAGTCCTATCTGGATCTTGCAGCCACTGCTGAGACAACACATACTGTTAAAAATGACCTAACAGTGGAATTTGACTCAATAGGAATTGTGATTCAATCATGCTTTGGCAACTGAAATTATATCTACTTTAAACATAGCTTTTTTAAAGATGATCATGTCAGAAAGCACTCATATGTATGATGGATTACAGAGTACATCTAAAAGATTATTTAATGGGCAAATACCAGCAGGCCAACCATTACCATTTTAATTAATGGTAATTAATCAACCAAATACATTTGTTTCAGAGTTATCTACAGTTCCCCAAAACACAACATGCTGAATCACAGGACCACTGAAAGGTCTAGCTAGGCTGGAAGGGATCTCTGGATCCCTGGTCACCTGGTCCAACCTTCTCTAAAAGCAGGGCCCTAGATTAGGCTGGATTTTGACTGGCTGGGGCATAGCACTGCTGAAACGGGTTTGTGGGGCCTGGTGGCCTTCAAGCTGAGGAGCTGGGCAGCATTGCCCCTTGCAGCTGCGAAGGCAACCCATGTCCCAGGCTGTGTCAGCAAGAGCACAGGCAACAGACCAAGGGATGCCATTATTCTGCTCTATTTGGCACTTGTTGGTCCACACCTGGAGGACTGAGCCCAGCTGTGGTCTTCCCCAGCTCAAGAGAGGCACTGAGAAATTGGAGAGGGTCCCATGGAGGGCCACAGAGACGGTTAAGTGTGGAGAACTTGCCATAGGAAGCAAGACTGAAGGAACTGGGTGTGTTCAGCCTGGAGAAGAGAAGGCTCAACTGGATTTGATAATGGTTTTCCAGCACTGAAATGGTGGTTATGGAGAAGGTGGAAGCATCGTGGGACAGGGCAATCCCATTCACAAATACAGGCTGGGTGGAGAATGGATTGAGAGCAGCCCTGATGAGAAGGACTTGGAGGTGTTGGCTGATGAGAAGCTCAACATAACCTGGCAATGTGTGCTCACAGCCCAGAATGCCAACTGCATCCTGGGCCACATCAAAAGAAGCGTGGCCAACAGGTTGAGGGAGGTGATTCTCCCCCTCTACTCTACTCTCCTGAGACCCCACCTGGAATATTGTGTCCAGCTTTGGAGTCCTCAATGCAAAAAGGACATGGACCTGTTGGAGCGGGTCCAGAGGAGGGCCACAAAGACAATCAGAGGGCTGGAGCACCTCTCCTATGAAGACAGGCTGAGTGAGTTGGGGTTGTTCAGCCTGGAGAAGCGAAGGCTCCGGGGAGACCTTATAGCGGCCTTCCAGTACCTAAAGGGGTACTTCCAGTACCTAAAGCCTACAGGAGAGCTGGAGAAGGACTTTTTATTGGGGCGTGTAGTGACAGGACTAGGGGGAATGGCTTCACTGGAAGAAGGTAGATTTAGATGAGATATTAGGAAGAAATTTTTCACTCCGAGGGTGGTGAGGCACTGGAACAGATTGCCCAGGGAAGTTGTGGATGCCCCATCCCTGGCAGTGTTCAAGGCCAGGCTGGGTGGGGCTCTGAGAAACCTGGTTTTGTGGGAGGTGTCCCTGCCCATGGCAGAGGGGTTGGAACTAGATGATCTTTTAAGGTCCCTTCCAACCTAAACCATTCTATGACAGGACAAGAAGAAACAGCCATGAGTCGCTCCAGGAGATGTGCCAGTGTCCCTCACCCTGCCACGGTGCAAGTCTGCAACAAAACCCCAACAAGAAGCAGGATAATCGGTACCTGTGCAGGAAACTTAATGCTGTGAGATACCTTCCTTGGAAGTCGTTAACTACCACCAGCGCAGGTGAGGGGGTCTTGTGTGGACCTTACAAGCACGGACAACTCCGTGCGGCCACAGCGCTGGCGATGCCGGCGGTGGGAAAGCCGCGGGCCGGGACACCCACGGGTCGTTTTTAACCAGTTTCCCGGCAGCGCCGTTGCAGAGCAATCCCTCGGGCACCCGCGGCCGAGCTGCAGCGCGCCCGGCCCGCCTCCGCGCTGCCCCCGG
>VZSZ01009680.1:184678-258091 GCA_013398815.1 Ibidorhyncha struthersii | reverse complement strand
GGTGGGTGGCAGCGCCGAGCACCGGGACTGGCGGCCCGGGCGGGCCGCCCGCCGCCGCAGGAAAGCGAATTGCGCCACATGTGTCCGCCTTCAGGAGGAGACTTTTTATTTATTTACTTATTTATTTTCCCCCCTTCTTCCCCTCAACTTTTCCCAAGCCCCAGCCGCTGCGCGGGCTTTCCCGCTTGTCCGTCCCCTGAGCCTCACACCGGAGCCCCAGGACGGGCTCCCGGGCCCGCTCCAGCCCCGCTGGCCTCCGGGAGCAGGAGGGCCTCAGGACCGGGGGTTTAAGGCGGCGGGGTACATCTCTTCGTTCTCTCGTGCCTCTCTTCAGCCCCACGGCACTCACGGGGCTTTCACGGCAGAGCATGGGGCAGCGGACAGGGTACCTTCGAAGGGCCATGGCAGCCCTCCGGCGTGACACTCAGGTCGTGGTCCCGCAGGTTTGTTCCCACGTGAGGAAACGTCTGTGGGCCCGAACGTGCACCCACGGCTCACGAGTGGGTCTCGATGCCTGTGTCGAAATCCCGCCCAACAGAAGTGGCCGCAGCGGCAGGTTTACATCAGTTTTTCATCCCTCTTCGGCAGGGCGACAGCTTGGTCTTGAGTCAAGTCTTGAGCTGTCATTGACTCCTAAAGAAGACGTGACTTTTTTTTTTTTTTTTACTGTGGAGAAGGGAGATTTACCATATTATATGATTTATTTTTTAAGTACGTAACTTTGTTAAAATTTAACTTTCAGTTGTTTTTTGTTTCCCCATTAAAAAATCTGAGTCACATAGCCAAATAACAGTTCGTTTTTTCTAGAAAGGTGAATTTGGGGCAGCCAAACTCTTCTCTGAGGGCTGTTGCTTTCCCTGTGTGACTTGAGCATAACAAGTATGTGCCTCCTTACAAAGGAGGGCCAGTAAAGCTAACTGCTTCTGTAGGAGGTATTTAAAGTAGCTGATGAAGAGCACAAAGTAGTAGCTGTCTCTAAAATATGAATTTAAACATAATCTTCTCAGCTGACACTTTTAATTTATAAAGGATTGTATAGGAAAAAATCCAAGCTATGTTTTTGGGTACGTGATATATCTACATATGTATTCGTGTGTGGCCGCTTCATCCAACATACAGGATTATTCACATCACCTTGATGACAAGGGTCTCCACGAATAAATACAAATGATGCATACATTCTCTTTCCAAGAGGTGGTAGGAGAGGATGTGCTTGGCATTATTGCCAGATGAGCAAATACAGCTCTGACAGAACGAGAAAGGAAGGGATTCCCAATCTGAGTGGTCGCATCTCTTGGTATTGCAGTTGTAAAATTAACATCAACATGTGCAACCTGGTTCTTGGTTTTCCTGGTGTTTAGCAGAAAATCTGGGTGTTGAAGTCTGAGAGATCTAATCATATGCAGCAGCACAAAGTGTCAAGTGCTCCGGTCCTGACTTGGCAACTTCTCCTGCAAGATAAGAGTGTCTCTTTTTCTTGTGAGGTCTGCCGTACTCCACTGACCCCGCACGTGCAGCACCTCTGTTGTGGTCTGACCCTTTGCTGGGGAGAAATAAAGATGCTGTCACTGGGTATTCCCCTTTGCCAGTCCTTCAGGTCTCTGTCGTTGGTTTGGAGAAGCAGCGTGCGAAACACCGCTCCGCCTCTGTGCATGGGGAGCGGCCATACTGTAGAACATGAAATGGGGCTGTGCCGGGCAGGTGGTTCTGGGTGGAACATGGGTAGTTCTGCTAAAGAGAAGTATGGATACAGTGACAGGATCAGTGACAAATTGTGTGATTATTATTTGATATAGTGTGTGTTCATTGCTGTGGTGCCGCTATGTGTGCAGTATGTTTTCCACCATTAGTGCGCACTTATGTGCCCTGCCTTGTAAGTCAAAGCAGTCAAAATCTCATTTGCAGACTTAATGAGAGCTGGTATAGATCCCAGAGTAGTATAACTGTGTAATAGGCTGATCGCCACCGCGTTTTGAATTGTTGAGTGTTCTCAGGGTGTACGTCTGACATTTAAACAGGACTTGATCGTTCTGATCATGCAGATACTACAAATTGATAATAGGATTATTTGTGTAAGAAGTGTAAGATGGGATGAGCGGGAATAAAAGCTAGAAATAAGATCAGAAGGACTACCGGTTTCTCTGTACCTGCGCATCACAGTGAGAATGGTAGTGGGAAGTTTGGAGAGTTGGATACAAGAAAACACATAAACACAACAATATAAATAAATATTTCTTAAAGGCAGAAAGGGCAATTAAATCATGTAGTTAGTTCTCCAAGTTTAACCAGGTTGAAGCATTAGATTGGCATCTTCAAGTTTATTTAAAATTGCTCACTTTTAAAGATAAAAATGAAGGGTTAAGCCATTTTGAGTGCATTGCTTGCACATAGGCTTTCTTTTAACATGGACACTTATTTTGCATTAATTTTGCAGACACGTAAGCCAGCAGGTCACAGATTCATGCTCTCTAACTAAAGACAATAACTTCTATTTCCTTTCAATTCTGTAATCTGCTCTGCAGGGAGAAGCTCCTTATTGTGAAGCTCTGTGAGCACAGGCATTTCTCCTCTCCCTGCCTGCCCTTCTGCCAGAACTCGGTGGAAAGGAAACAGCGTAAGATAATTCCCCCGACTGTTGAGACACATTTATCCTCCAGTGTGTCGCAGGAGCAGGGACCTGAGCTGCTGTCTCTTTCTCTCAAACTCCTAACTTCTTGGCTCATGATTAAAAACCAAAAACATCAACTACCATGCCACCCATAAGTGAATACACATGCTGTACTTAAGGCAGTCTGTGCTGGTGTTTGATATAAGTTTCATGTGTTTGAGCACTCGACATTACACCTAACTTTATGAACCTAAATAGTCCTCTTCAGTAAGAGCCATCTGGCTCACAAGATGTTTGCAGAACCAGAGCATATTTAAAGTATGCATTGCTAACTAGTTCCCTACTGGCTCACTGAGTTTTTATTTTAAGATGTCCCTGCTTTCAAAGATAAGCATGAAGCGAACGAGACTGCTCCAAACGCCAAGGGAACAGCAGTCACACACTTCTACTTAAGCACATGCCACTGTACAACTGGCCACATAATTTCATTGTCACTAAACCCAGAAGAAACTGTTTGTTCTTTTCTTGCATGTGTGGAAAGAAGTAGGAAATCTCTTTAAATGATGCCAAGGATACTGCTATTTTATGATAACTAGCAGGAAATAACAAGAGATAGGACAGAAAGAAGGTCAGTCTACTTGAATTTTGTATGGGAAAATCTTGAAAGTTGATCACAAAATTTAGTTCCATGCATATCCCGATGGTAATCAAAGAAATATTTTGCTTCTAGCTTTGCTTTTTCGCTGACTTATCTCTTTCTTCGATGCATTCTTCTGAATATGGGCTATTTGGAATTTGCTGTCAAAAGAGTGTTTCACGTTCCAGATGTCTCTGACATGACTATCTGGAAGTGACAGTTCTTTCCAGCAGTCTTTGTCTGTATGCTTCTCATATTTCCTCTCTTTTCTTGTTTTTTTCTGCCTGTACTGATTGATCTTCTGTAAAATGGCGAGAGTTGCAGTGCTAAATCAGGATCAAGGATGCCATCATAAACTAATTCTGTCTTGGAGGACAGAGTATATTTGCTTTTATCTTTCTCCTTCCTGCACCTAGAGCACTATTTTAGGAGAAGCTGTTTTACAAAGAACTCGAGATAACACTATTTGGAAAGCTTAAATTTTGCTAACTACTCAAAATTCCAAGCTGGAATGATGACACAGTAGAGCTTGTATCATAAGGCATTGATCTATAGTTCTAATGAGTCAGAGAGGTAACTTGATCACAGTGATTACCTCCCAGTGTTTTCTCCCATTCAGCTTCCATGATTTTTCAAAGGACATCCCTGAACATACTGATGCTGTGTATTCCCTTGCTTAAACCACTGAAAAACTGCAGTGTGAATAAAATGCAGAAAAGTGTGTATCTCTGGTCCTTGTGGTGAGTCGTAAAAGGCTTTAAAGTAAGATTAGTCATGCTGGGTTGGTAGCTCAACATCCTTGTTTGTTGTCATTTTTTCTTCTGGAGAGCCTCAGGTTTCAAGTGCAGAAAGATTTGGCCCTTTGAGTTGCTAATAAATCCTTGAAGATATTAGACAAATATAAATGAAAACTCTAGTTCTTCTCTGTGTTAGTGAAAAGTCTGAAAAAGTAGCTGTGCAGAAGAACAGTGTGCATTTCATCTTGTTATTGTTAACTTAGGTGTTGCTATTGGACTATAAAAGAAGGTGTAGGGAGTATCTCAGGAATATCACCACGGTCTGCTGTGAGTGGCACCTAGTCCTGACTCTGCAACAATTAAGTGCTGGGGAAGAAGACCTCCCAGCTCTGGCTGACCCACAGGGGTCAGAGAGTAAGTACTGATGTTCATCCCACCCCATCTGCTGGCCAGTCAGTCCTCTGTGTAATGTGGATGGATTCCCTGTCCCAACAGTTTTCTTCTCTGACCTCCTCCCCTGCTCTGAGGGGGCTGGAAATGGGTCTGTCCTAGGAGGATGCTTCTTCATTGCCTATTTTATGTGTATCTTGGGGGTGAGCAGGGGAGTTGTCTCTTTTGTGTGTGGAGATACAATAAGAGAGTGGTCATGCCCTGGATGTCTAGTGTGATAGTACCTTTTTGTCTTATGTGAGGCAGTGGGGCTCCTGACAAGGAAACTTGTGCTCATGGTTAAGGTAGTTCAGCTGGTGGCTGCCCAGACCTGCATGTTGCACATTGCTAAGTGTCAGCTCTGTGTGCTGAGGGGTGTTGCAGATGACCTGCATGACCCAGACACGCTGTGTGGAATGGCCCACCACCTTTATTGCAAAGATGGCACCATGCTTCATCTTCATAGCGGCGCTAACCATGTTGGGGAAAGTTGTGTGCTGCCAGTTTGCGAGCACTAGTCACTGCAGAATAGCAAGATTCATCCACAGATTAGTAAGTTTGCTGCATTCATCCTGTCGGGAGGCACTGTCCACCTGTCAAGCTTCTGATGCCATTACCTCTCAAACGATCATCTGACAAACTGTAGCAAGAAATGCGTTTGCGGCAAACACAGAATCGCAGCTGGTAGAGTGCATAGGGTGGTGCCACCAGTGTGGTCAACTGTGCATTGGGCATACCAGTCACCAGCATGCTGTAGGTAGGCTAAAGAGTCCTGTAGTGTAGAGACACAGAGAGACAGCCACTGTGCCCATGTGCAGTCCATCTGATACCTAGAGCAGGCAAAGACAGGGCACAGCATTTGCTGCAAGTCTTGTACCATGGCACAGGCAACAAAGTCCGTGTAGGTGTGCTTTGCTTTTCTTCAGGGCATGTAATAGAATTGCACTTAGGAATATACTAGAGTAGCAGTATCAAACCTGTGCTAGCATATATAGTAGCAAGCAAATGCAGCGTGGTGAGCAATATTATCCTTTGCTCCTCCACACGGTCTCTTGTTTCCAGGTTCCTGTTGCTATGAATGGTGTTGAGGGACTCTTGAGGATAAGCAAGGATATCTTCTGCAAGAGTGTCACGTATATCTTTCAGAGACAACTGCAACAGCAAAAGTCTGACGTGCTTTTTGGCCATAAACTGTCACAGAAATTTTGTTGGTTTACTTCAGCTAGAATGTTATTTCCATCACCGCAGCTGTATAATGTGGTCAACAGCATTGGTTTGTCCCGTCCTACAGAAATAAGTAATGTATATGGCTTTTTTTAGAGATTACAATTAAAAGTGCTGCAAGGCTGAGGAATAAACAAGTGATTTATAAAGCATTAAAGTTCTGTTTTGCCAGTGCCTTGACAGATTGGTGCCCAAAGAAGATACCAAGTATCTAATCATTATACTGTCCTGCAATAATAAACAGTGGAAGGATCAGTGAAGCACATGTTAAAGACATAGTTAAGCTAGTTCAAAGTTTATTTTGTCCCCAGAGAGGTGGATGTTCCTTCTTTGTCAGATGGAATTATCTCCAGAGTCATTACCACAGATGTGGTGTGCAGAGAACCAAGGAGAGTATGAAAGGAAGGGAAGCAGCGACGGTGAACAAAGATCTGGAAAGAGGTGGTAAGCAAACGCCAAAGGAAAGATAATGAAATACTGGAAAGTATTAGCTAAAGGAAAGAAGTTACTAAAAACATAACTGAAGTTGGATTGAAGAAACAAAAGAGAAACTCTTGGAAGAACAGTGCAAAAAACCCCAGAGATTTGTTTTGTCAACCTAAGAAGTTCTGTTTTAATTCAATTTTTATTTAGTCTTAGCAACTAAGTCAACTTTCTGTGCAGAGAGGCAACCTTTGTAATGTTCTAGAAGCAAAAAGACTCTACATACGTGGTCCATGATGCCTTCTGGCTTCTGATTTTTTCTTGTGTCTTGGTGGGAGTCATGGCTGACGTGCATCGAGTGAGTAAAAGGCATTAAACCCTTTCTAAGCGATTAAGACAAGCTGAGAAGAAGTAACGTAACCCTTTTCTGCTTCAACTGCACTTAGGTAGCTCAGCAGTCACCCATATTAATTAAACAAGTAACTTAATACCTCTCACAGTGAAACAGCAGCAGGTGATCTGCCTGCTGAAATCAGGTGATTTACCTGTTGAAACACTACCTTTTTGTATTCTCAGGGCTTATCCAAGAAAAGACCAGGGCTGCTGGCTTCCAGGGACCTTTAAAGGTCATCTAGTCCAGCCCCCCTGCAGTAAGCAGGGGCATCTTCAACTAGATCAGGTTGCTCAGAATGAATCCAAACGCACTAAGATAAAACCACTCCTCCCTCTTTCAGTGGAAGAGAAATTTGAAAACTAGCACATGAGGTATCCCAAGTGGATGCATCATTTGCTCCTTTGTAAACCTGGCAGCTGAATAGCCCTTCCTCATTCCGATGGTGCCAAGCACTGGAAAGAGATCGCTCAGTGACTGGTCATCGGTAGTAGGTGCCAATGAAAGTAAGAAAAATTGTGCCACCGCTGGGGGGGAGGCTGTTATATCCCAAATGAAGGAGGGTGAAAACAACAATTTCAGTGAAGTATAACACAGCCTGTAGCACTGATTCATCACAAAGGCAGCGAAACATACATTTCTGCAAAATGTTTTGGTTTCGGTTAACCCAGCATATTCAGACAAAAGTAAGTTTTACTGGAAATATTTTGACTTGTTCATGACTCACTTGTTTTTACAAATCTAACGTTCCTTTCTCCACAAAGCAAGTAAATAAGCAGGCAAAGCAAGCACACATTTACTATACAATCTGTGATCTTAAAATTCTGTCGTTCTGAAGAGTATTCTCTGCTTTCCCTTCTGTTGTGGGGGGATGTTTGTGAAAAGTTTCTTACCACTGTGGTGACTCTCACAATGTCCTGGTTTGGAAACCTGTTGCTTTGGATTTTTACTTTTGCTTAGAACAAAAGATTGCAGAAGCATTTTGGGTCTTTTGGAGGTTGCAGATGGATTGTAATGATATTCTTATCACTGGTTGTGCCCAGAAAGGCTTCTGGACCTTATTATTTCTCACGTAACAGCTGCTAGTGACAAGCATCATTTTCACACTTGGAAATCATCTTTATTTGACCTGTGCTCATTTACATGCTCATCTTCTCTCTAAAATATTCTTAGTGTGAGTGATAGATGGAATCATCTCCCTTTTTAATGCATGAATTTGCTATATAGATTTTTCACTGAATCTGCTAAGGTAGTTTTGGTTAATAAAAATTTATCCTAGTTTTCAAGCATTTATTAAATAAAATGAAGAGAGGCTACCCTGACCAAAACAGAGAGATTGACAAAGAAGAAAACAAATCAAGGATAAATGGGAGAGTAAATTGGTTTTCCCTTTTTAACTTTTCTAAAAGAAAAGAGAAGACTGTAAGTGTTTTTTTTCCTGCAAGTTGTTCTTAGAGTTTCAGTCATTTGTCAACGTTGAAGCCCGAGTCTCGGAATGCTTCAGTCTTTGCAGGCCTCAGCACTCATACAGGCAGATATTTAAAAATCTCTTGCCCCCTCACAAAGATGAAATACTGAGTTACAGAGAGTATATGAGGATATTAGAGGTCATGAAAGTGACTTGGTTGAGAAGGGATTGTGGGTTTCAGTCCTTTAAAGAAATTGTCAGATTTTTGCAGAGTTTTTCCTACCACTTTTATCAGCTTTAAAAATACCAACATTTTAAAATAATTTTAAAATTACAAAAATTAGTATAGGCTTCTTAAACTAAAGGAAAACAGTATAAAAGTAAGGTTATTTTAAATATTTTGTGCCCAAATCAGTAAAACAGTTCACAAAGTAGTTGAAGACAATATAGAATGAGTGTCTTTTTTTATCTGTAAAAATATCAGGAGAATATATTACTTTAAAACTTTTTTCTTGTCAAATTCATTCATTTTTTAGACTGTAGAAATCTCTAAATTGTCTTTATGGCGAGGGATTTGCACTGATTTATTTATCAATAATTTAACTTAGAAAAACCTGTAGTTAGGTTATAATTTTAAAAATTAGATTCCAACCTGATAGCAAAATTTTTCACATATCTTCTTAGGTGCTAAGGTTGCTATCATACTTCTAATAATATATTTGGGTCCCAGAATCCTAAATTGCATTAAATTGTAATTTTAATTTCGTGAATTTTGACAAGGATGGTCTTCAAAAGTTGAATTCATGGAGTTTACAGGACAATATAAAACAGCATCTTTGTGGAAAGTGTGACCGGTGCCTTCAGTTTGTCCCAGCAGAGCAGTGACTCTTGAATCATCCTGCTTTTCCCAGTGCGAATCTTGTTAGCAGGTCATCAGTGACCATTTATTAGGAATCCGTTGGGTTTTTATTAACACAGTAGTAGATGCTGGAGACTAGAATGTCACGGTGCAACAAGTAAAGTACACTTCAGTAGTTTGTTGACTGAAACCATCTAAATATTGGATACCAGACGCTTTTAGATAACCCTAAGTTCTTCCACTTCCAGACCTCACATCCCATATGAACATCTGATAGTATGTTCATGTAGGTTTTATAAATTACTAAAATGACCTTCTGGTAACTTGGGGTGCAAATGTCAAATGTCTGAGTTGTTTGGGGCTATTTTCATTAACTCACTGAACCATACTGAATGGATGTTTCAAATGTCAAAGTTGGAGTTGAAGAGGTCATGCAACTGGGTGAAGAAATAAGGACAAATGACCTCTTGGTGAACTTTTAATGAAAGGTTAGAGAGCACAGGATTTTTTTTTCTACATTATTGAAACAAGCTTTTCTATATTAGGGTAAGTTTTAAATGAAGAAATGGTGTTCTTTGCCTGTGTTGCTAGAGCCCTTGGAGAAGTTAAACAGATTCCAAGGCTGTCTCTGAAAAAATGGCATACAGACAAGTGATTGTAATAAAAATGCCGAACTCCTGAAGTACTAGGTATATTTTGTATCTGCCTGCCCTTTGCATTCATTAATCCATGGTGTGCCAAATTTCAAGTTCCTAATTTAGTATTGATATGGGAGTTAGTGGTCACTTATTTTTAAGTATTTTTTTTCATTCTGTGGAGGTAGTGGCTGAACTCTTCCTTTACCGGTCTCTACAGGGCTCTTCAGCATTGGCCTTGTTATTCTGGTTTTATAATTCTTTTCGCATTTTCCTACACTGGAAAAAGAAGCTGGCGGAGACAAGAGCCAGTCTCCTCTAATTTATTCAAGTTTCAGTTTTGCTGGAGAAAAGGGTAGAACTACATTACTGTTTGGGATGAAAGTGTAAACAAGCACAAACACTGTGCGTGTAATGCCACATTTTTTTGGCTTCTTGTTTGAGTAATGTGTAAGAAGTGTCAAAGGATCCCAAGAAGGTTTGTATACCATACAATTACCAAGAAGGCTTTCAGTCCAGGCCTCAGAAAAGCAGGAGTCTAGTTATAACTCTGTGTTGCAAGCTGTCGGTATGGGAGAACAAGAGGTTCAATTGATCTTTAGTTGACAGTGGGGAGCAACTTTTTCTGTCTTTTATCTGACAAACAGGTTACTGTGCTTGTGTATTTGCAGCATAGGCACTCCAAGCACTGATATGAAAATATAACCCTTAAAACTAACGTACCCTTTAAGAAAAGGCAGTAAGAAATCACTCCTCAAGTTACTGTTTAATTCCAAAAGAATTAGTCCCTGATGATTTAATGTAAGGGCTCCTTTTCCATAATAATTGCCCCTCGCATCTGTACTGTATGAAGTGGTAGATTGAGTTTTCATGTGGTATTTCACTCCAGACGGTCCACTTGTGTGAACATGAGTGAAAGGACCTGGGTGGTTTTGCTGCGAAGTTTGCTGTTGGCGAATCCAGCTGCTGTTGCAGCGAACAAATTGAGGGATGTGACAGGCAGCTGTTATCCAGTACAAGGCTTGCGGCCTTTAAACAAATCAGCTACTGTTGTGTCTCTACCTCAAGTGTTAAGTTCTTAGTGAAAACTCTTTGCTTATGCTTTAGTTTGAGTTTTGAGGATGTATTGGGGTTATCATTGCTTCCTTCAGACGGCTCAAGCAATTCTCTTAAGTCTGAGGCCTTTAGGAGTGGATAAAGAAAATATTTGTAGTAGCCAAGATGCTGTTACCAAACAGTGGGACATATGGAAAAGTATTAACTATGCTTTGGTACATAATTTATGTATAGAGAGATCCAGCTTTTATGAAGCAGCTAAAGAGACAAAGCTGCTAAACCTGTTGAAATTACTGTTAAGATCATATGTTGCATCTAAAATACGTGTAAAAACACTGATATTCTCAACCTGAAATCCTTTTTTCAGGTAAAACTTTTGCCGTTTTACTAGTTTCTGAATAAAATTGTCATTTCGCAGCGTTGAAATTGAAAACTTCTGAAGAGCGAGAGCAAGACTCTGAAAGTGAAATTTGACCAAATAATTTGAGTATTAATATTTACATAATATAGCAGCAACATTACACACTGCATTATATTACTGCAATAGTGCTTTAGGATGCGTCTGGATGATGATGTAGGTATGTGCAAAGTTTGTGAGCATCTGAGGCTGGGAGGTCTTAGATTACCACAATCTAAGCAAGATGGGTGAGGTAAGGTGTTGACTTCCAGATGACAAATCTGTTGTTATGTTTTCTTGACATTTACTGGTGTTGCTGAAGTACTGGTTAAATGCGTATCCCCCTCTCTGGTCACAGGAGTGGCTGCTGCATGGTACAGGAACTCGCCAGTACCTCTGTCTCCACTGTAGGTTTTGCTCACCTGCCTTTGGAAAGCTGGCGACTGCTAATGAGTTTTATTTGTAGTGAGCTTATGAAAGGAGAGAATGTTAACACCAAGGTTTTTGTAAAAGCATTTTTGAAGCCGCCGGAGACTTGTTGACTCTGTGGTAGGCTGCCTGGGGAGGATGCAGGGAAAGGAAAGGAAAACTCCCTGCCACCAGCCTGTCCGTTGGAGAGAAGTGGCAGTGCCCTTCCTGAAATGAGTGTTGGGATGCAGGCCTGAAGCTGTGAAAAGAGTTTAGTCAAGGTATTGAGGGAGAACAGGAAAAAGTGCTTTTTCAGGCTTAGTGGTACAAGTGTGTTCAGTGTTTGTTTTGTGCCAATTCAGTCCTGAGTTTCAGAGTAGACCAGAGTCCTCTACACAGGCTCATTGAAATGGAAATGGTTTTGCTGTGGAATGCAAATTATTTTAGGAATGTTCCTGGGTCTTGAGGCTTTTTAAAACTCACCCCTTTAGATACTTTTTTTTTAAGCTTATTTTAACCAAGTCTCCTAACAAAACAAGGATCCAGAAAGATGATTGGTGCCTTCACCCTGACCCAGCAAAATATGAAGTGTAGGTTTGCCTTCATGTGTACAAATAGTTCCCTGCAAGTCAGTGGTGGAAAAACATGGGAAATGCAGAAGTGCTTTGCTGGATCGCGATCAAAATGCTGAGTGCTTTGCAAAGCCAAACAACAAGAGCAGCCCTCAGTAAGGCAGGCTGGCATGTGATGCCATTTGGTATCATTCCCTCGGGATTTGTTTCCCTTTTGTTACTATTGCTTTTTAAAAATAACAGCATTTCTTCTGTTGTCAGGGCACTGGAGGTGGGCAAAGACTTGTACTCGATGCATTGTCTGCCATAGGTCTTTTGCTGACCAAAATAGACCAACATCAAGTGATAGAAGTCTAGGAAAATTACGATAAGAGACAGTGCCATATTTTAGAACAGGAAAAACTTGCTTAGAAACAAGGAGTGGGATTTGTTGGTCTTTATGTTTCTGGTATCAGGACACAGGATATAAAATGGATTTGTTTTTAATGAAAACTGTTTTTTTGCTTTAAACTGAAAATAGACTTGTATAGATTCAGTGCATATGTGGATCATATTTGATGATGCTACATGTTGAGGTGGTTGTAACCAGGTTAGAATATTGATTGGTTGGTGCAGGGAATGGAAAGGCAGGACTTTTTAATGTATCCAAATTTAACACTCAATATAGCTTTGGCAAAATAACAGCCAACTGATGTAAAAAAATAGGATGTCAATAGGATGTCTTTTTGCCCGACCTCTTGAAGTCACTGGAAAACTGACAGTGCTCTTGATTGCTTATACCAAGGAATTTGATCTGTAGACATGTGTATATAGTTATAAAGTTTCCTTCAGCAGCAGGAGTACTTTATATATTTGTATAGTATGTGTGTGTGTGTATATACACACTTCAAAACAATTATCATGAAGGTAGACAAAATATTCTTAGTAAACCCTTTAGAGAAAACATATTGTTGAGTACATCACTTTTGTCTACCCACAGTCTGCCTTATGATTTTGTGCACTGTTCTTTTACATCTGCATCGTCCTCTGTAAAAGAGAGATGCTCCATATATAATCTTGGGTTTTCATTATTTTTTACATTCACAAATAAGACTTACATTTGAAGAACTCCTGCAATATCAGTGAGCCAGATTTCTGGATCAGGGACACAAGTGTATATGTGTTGTACTGCTCAAGTTCTTTGCTTAATCAAGGGAAAGGTGTAGAATCCTGTACATAAAGAAAAACATTATGATGGCAAAAGAGTTACTCTGGTTTATAATTATAAAATAATTCCATGGTTTGAAAAAAAAATATGTAATTTTGTAAAAGTACAAGTATGTGCTGTTTTATGTGATAAATTATAAAGTGATTTATAATTTCATGCTTTCCTCAGTGAAGGACTCTACATGTGGTAGATACAAAACACACGGTACTCCACTGTTGGACATGTGATGAGTTGTACTTAACACGTACCAAATCCTGATTGTGGATGCACATGTGGGATGAACACAAACTTCAGAAAATCTACATAGGTTTCTCTGAGTGGAGATTTTGGCGCTGCATATTCATTTTTCTCTGTTAGTACTTTGTTAATACTTAAATCATTTCTATATCATTATGATTTTCCTTCCTGTTAATGAATTCAGGAGAAGAGAAACTATGTCAGCAGAAATGCAGTGAGCCCAGCACGAGCACTAGCAGTAGCCAAAAGAGAACAAGCAGGGACAGCAGTGGAATGCTAATGCTGTGTAATAGATGCGTTGTCTCCTGAAGGTTTATTTTCTTCTGATGGGTGCAACCTGAGGCATAAGGTATGCTGAAAGTTAAACCCCCACAACGGATTTCTGTAACGGGGGAAGAGTCCTTCCTGATTTAGTCTCAGTGTAAGTAGGTTAAGTGTGGTTTTCCTGTCACATCTTTGCTTGTGTATTTTAAAGACATTTGCGGCTCTATTACTTACTGTAGATATCTTGAAAAAATGCTTTTACTTTGCGTTTTACCTTTACTCAGTTAAAATGTGATAAAAGGTACTTAGATAACAATGCCATCTATATGGGGCTGTTGTGAATCTATAGACAGGTTGTCCTGGACCTTCTTCTGAGTATATGAACTATAGTGGTATCCCCTTTTCAGCTGCATGAGCAAAGTGAACAGGTAACTTCACGACATCAGGAGAAGAGTCTTCCGGTGACTGGTTAACTAATGCATCTCTTTGGCATGCAACATGAAACTGAGGTGCATTTTTGAGCTGTATAATGTCAGATCATTAGAGAGAGTATGCCTGTGCTGACAATTGTCATTGGTTTTTGACATTGTTTTTGTGTGGAAAGCAATGTAAGGACTTCTGTAATAACCGCTGAGGGCTTGTGGGAGGGCAGATGATGACTGGTTCAGAACAGCCATGTTTCTGCTCACAGTGGATTCATAATTCAAAAGCTGTGATCCAGGTCTTTGTCTCTGCATGGCATGGGTCTCTTTTGCAGACAGCATGTTCTCTTGTCATCTACAGATGGCATTATGGTGCAACCTTAAGGATATCACCCACAGTGTCAGTGTGGCAGCATGAAAGCTTTTCCTGTTGCTGCCACTTAGGTCTCCTCTCACATCAGTGCCTGCTTTTCCTCTGGCTTTCTGGAGCATGATGCCAGGGAAGGTAGATATACCTCTTCTGGAAGAGAATCAGGTCAGTGGAAGAGCTCTATCACATGAACCCATGTGAGAATGCTGTGGTGTTAATGCAGGACAGCTGGCTTGAACAGCTAGTTGTAATCTTATGTTGCAGACGTTGCAAAGGTCCCTCACAGAGCAGTTTCCTGGCCTTACTTGCCCTGGAGTTTGTCGTCTCCGGTGAAAATGAGCTTCAGGGCCAGTGAAGCAAGTGCTGTTTGGTAAAACTATGTCATCCTGCTAGAAATCTGCAGTGACCTGCAGTGGATACAGGACTTCGGGTGAGAACTGCATTCAGAAACTTTCACCAGGTATCATAATAGTATTTTCCAGGCACAGGAGGAGTAGAAAGTGGAGCCTTTGCTACCCCTCTTGCTGCCTCTCAGTGCGAACTGCTGGTAAGCAAGGTAGTTATCAAGGCTGTTGTTGGCAGCCTTCATGGATGTCTCGTGTGCATCTTGAGCAGCCCCAGAGGTCCTGTGCGGGCTGGTTTCCCTTGCTATGCATTTCCTTGTGTGTTACCTTTCCTCTGGTGCGGCAGTGGCCCTGATGCTCGTGTAGGTCCTCCTCATGGACCATACGTGGAAATTGGCTGGCTGATTTCATTACTCCCATGTCTTCTGCATCAGAACAGAAGGGGTAACAGGCATTTGCGTTTCCCACCACCATAATGTGTACCCATCCCAAGTCAGACATGCCCGCAGTGTGCCCACTACAGTCACTTCTGAAACACAAAAAGCATAGGCTGTAAATTTGTGGCAATGGTGGAACAACTAAGAAAAACAAAGCCTAAAATCCTGGCTACTACAAAATGTACTCTGCAAAATGTCCTTGTCCTTGATAGACAGTGCAGAACCCATCCTCGCTTACTCTAACCAGTGCATAACTACTTTTTACCAACACAAAGCATTGAACTTTTCATCATACAGTGTGCCTGTGATCACTATTTTGCTATTTGTAGACAGTTAACCATCTATTACACTTAACCCATCAAGTCCTATTCAACCTAAATGCTTAAGCTGATTTCCTGATACCTGAAAGCCTGTAAGAATCTCATAAGGCTTGGCCTCAAATTTTCAGGGCTACAATTTTCGTGTATGGGAAACATCCCCGACTCCACTCCTCCTCCTCTTCTGCCCATTCACTGATGAGAAAGAATAGTATTTAAGAGTGGCCACAGTTTCTTTTGGCTACGCGGACAGCACAGCAGATTTGGCCAGTATACCTGTAACACTTCATATAAAGGTCAATGTGGTTTACAAGGAGTAAAACCACAGAAGATTGGCCAATGGGACTGTTAAACTGAGGCCAGCATGGCCACTGGCCAACCACCTAAGTTTAGATTGACAAGTGACCGATGTGGCCAGAAACCACCAGGCACTGTGCCTGGTTGGCACAGGGTAAGTGGCTGCCATGACTCTGCATGTGTTGGAGCCCCCTTGGCTGGAGGGCAGTACACTGCGCAAGAGGTGCCCTCATGCAACAGAGGGCTGATCCTGGACAGGAGAGGGATTCACAGTGGTGGTTTTCTGCAGTTAGGAGGACAGGCAGTTGCTGGGTCCGTGTTGAGGGTAACTGGGGAAGAGCTGGTGTGGCTTATGAAGGAACTTGTAGTTCTGCTTGCACTCCCTTGCCTCTGCAAATACATCTTATTGTGCTTATCCTTACCCCGTCAGAGATAACGTCCTGACTGACTTCTAGAGGAGGAACAGTTCCTTGTGTTGGTCCACCTGCTGCTCTGTTGTTCTGCAAGTGGCTCCTGTTACAGTGACTGGGGTGCCCTCATGGAGGTGTTCTCTCTTGGTCTGTAGTTTCTGTGTCCTCCCCAAAGGCTGGACTTGGGCACTATGTGGTTGCTGCTGCTAATGCTGCTTCATCAGAGGACCATACAGGGGAAGAAAAGAGCAAGTTTCCCGGGATTTGATGGCCTGTGGAGAAAAACACTTTGGTGATTTATGGTTATCCTCTTCATAGTGCCCTCATTCTCTGGGGAAAATCTTCTGCAGCAGAGTCTTGTACCTTTGACCACGTCCTAGGAGGACCACTGGGAGTAGAGCTCTGTACAAGGTGATCTGCCTGTATGGGTAAGTGCCTTTAATGCCATGAGGGGCAGCAGGTAGATGGCAGTGTCATGGACCAATTCCTTCCTGGCTCCAGACCACAGGAGGAGGCAGCCCTGTCAGTATGGGCAAAAGGGATGGGAGGGAAGAGCCAGCCTGTGCAGTAACGCTTTTCTGCAGTGGTTTTTGTAGCTTCTTCTAAGTCATAAGTGAATGGAGAACCTCCTCATGCTTCTGGTAGCAGCCCCCACCCCAGCAGCAGATTAGCCTTTTAATTGCAATGGAGGTGTCTCATGGGTGTTTGTGTTGCTCTGGACCATGCTACTCTTCATCTGACTCCCTCTGCTGTCGTTCTGAACTGTTACAGTCTCTGTGTCAAGAGGTATGGTCTTCTGTCCTAGCTAGTGTATGTGCTCCTTCTTCTCCATGCCCCCTCCTCTACCACCAAAGTGACACCACAGAACAATTCAACCAAACCTTAATTGCAATGTTCACGGACCACAGTGTCACTGGAACGTGGGTGGATGGCAGACCTGTGGGGGATGGGAGAGGCTGGACTGAGGCTGGGCTTTCTCATGACAGGAGATTGCTGCAGACCAGATATGGGAGGATGAAGGTATGACACTGATTTGCACCACATGAAAGGGGAGAGAGCTTGTTGTGTTGTGGTGGTTTACCAGGTGATCGCCCTGCAGATTGAATGCCAGCAAAATTAAATCATTTTGCCTAGTAATTCAGTGAGGGCATGAAATCTTTAGTAGTTGACGGAACTGCTTTGACAGTGACAACACATAGCCTGCTGTTTCTGGGGACGACAAAGGTTGGCATGTGTACAGTCACATATGGATGCCATTAAAGTCCACTGTTCCCTCTGCAAGGCCTAAGTTCTTAGAAATTAGCACCAGAGACAAGTGCCTCGCTCGCAGCCAGAATGGAGTCAAAGCACAGAGTAGGTTTTTTTGCAGGAAGGAAGTGTTTTCTGGCCAACAGACATCAGGCCAGAACACTTGCTGCTTAGAAAGCTTGCTCTCAGCATGGCTGTTTTCACCTGGAAAGAGGACTTGCTGACGTCCTTTTAGAGTGTGGGACCCTTTACTGCTTCTTTCTCACATCTACACATCCCAGTCAGAGACAAAAGCCAGTTTATATGCTGTATGTTCACTGGAGGCAGCTGTTTTCGCAGAGGATAGAGGTTACAGAAGAGAAGTTGATGTCCTGGCACTTGTGTTTTGTGCCTCATCTGCAGCCCCCTTGATCTCAGACAAGTGATGTACCAGCAGCCTGCCTGTTCTCTCCCTGGCTTCTTGTAAAAACAGACAAACTGCAGTACTGTGGGACTTGATTAATTTGCTGAAACATAAGCATCTAGTGCTGTCTGAGATGCCCTGGGTAACCCTGCCTGGCTTCTTGCTTCTGGTCCAGGAGGCATTCTTTTTCCTGTCTAACCAATATTGTAGCCATCAGCTTCATGTGGGTGCTTCAGGTTTCGCAGGGCACCTCAAAAGACACAGGATGCTTGTGCATGGGCAATTGAAGCATCTTTCCTTGTAGTGTCTTCCCTGCTAAAGGTCTCTGATGAGCTGCTCCCTGTCAGTTTTATCCCACTGATATTCGGGAATGTGTGCATCCCAAAGGTGGGAGGAATCTGTTTGGTTTTGTGTTGAAAATACGAATTTTCTGCAATAAAAATGACAGTATGCCTGTCGACTATCCCTTACCACCCACCACTGCAAATCACTCTAAAATGCAAAGCTTGTACTTCTGTTTGGTGAAGGCAGCATAGGCTTGAAAGACATGTTAAAGCATGTGGGAAGGAAAGACCAGGCTGTTCTTTATACTTCGACATCAGAACTCTTCCAATTTCCAGAGTGCGGAGCATCTATAAAATATATTTTCTTTACATACTGTCTTTTATGCTAGGATTGACAATTTACTTATGGGGTTTACTTATGTTGTGATGAGACGCATAGTAAGATAGCAAGTCTGATTTACTAACTTTGTGTCTTAGTCTTGGGATTGGGTCTGTGAGCACTTAAATGAGGATATGTAAGTTCATCAGTTGTTAACTTGCTAACGTAATCGGCATAGCTGTTATGTTGCCCAGTACTGATGTACTCTATGTACATCATTGCTGAGTAAATGCTGGGGGGAACGCTCAGCATGGCTGCTTTTGTAATGCAGGGACAAACAGCATGTCCTCAAGCTAAGACAGCAACTTAGGTGCTTACAGTGGATCACTAGAAGTGTTATCTTAGCCTTCTCAAACTTGAAAATGGCACTACAGTGTGCTTGTAGGTTTCAGCAGGTAGCTGGATCTCAGCTTCCTCATCCTGCTTGTGGACAGCCTGGCAGAGTCACAGCTTCTTCCTTGGCAGATTCTCATCAGCAGGCCACTGACTCCTCTGCCTCATTGTGCTCTGTATTCACCTTATCTCACCACTTCTTTATGCCCCTTGAGTCTGTTTCCTTCTCAGTTCTCATTATTCTTTGCCATCGATTTTTCCTGACATGTTACAGCCTTCTTCCATACTCCTCTTCCCTCAGTTCTCCCAACCAGCTCCAATTAGTTTGGAAGCATCTTACTAACGATCATTGTGTTTCTAAAAATGAAAATGTTGTCTTTGACCCGTTTCAGTCAGTGACAAAATACCGTTGTCTTCATCAGAGTCAAGTTTTCACCTGAAGTCATATACACCTTTGAACACTGCCTGAAATTTTCAAGACTTGTACAGGACACAACAAAATGGCATAAGCTGATGTGATTCGTACTGTTATTTGTATGCCCCCTTATTATTTCATGCCTTATTATTTCTGTTGCTCCAACTAGCCTTACCCACACATTGGGATCCCACTGTGTTGGAGGCTGCTCAGACAGGTACAGAAAAGACAAACTGTGCTCCCATGTGCTTATAGTAAAATTTCGGTCAAAAAACAGCAGATGAATGGGAAGGGAACAAGATGAACAGAGTTCAGCACAAAGCTAGAAGTCTCCAGGAATCTTTCAAGAGAGCACATAAAATGTCTTGTCCTGTATCTATCTAGTTAATACTCCCTTTGATTTTGCAAGGGTGAGGACTCTTAAGATGAATACCAGAAGTAGCAGGCTTAAATAAAAAATGTCATGCAATGGGGTAAAATACATGGCATCTGAAAATTCTGTTTTAATAATAAATGTTAATGAAGATGTGGAATACAGTGAATTGCTCTTAATTAAAAGGTATTATATTAATATTGTCAGTCCACATTGTTTGTGAAATGGAACAATTTATTAAGGAATAAAAAATAGATATATTTACTCTTCCACAAATTGAAATTCCTCCTTGTCAGATTTCCCTAGATATGTTCTCCTCATTTCCTAAAGAATTAAAAAACTATGCATATGATAACTAGCATGAGGTTTAAACATGAATAGTGCTAGTTCAGAAAACTGATCATTCTTTTTTTCATTTATTTTATGTAGGTTTCCTTTGCCTGATCTGTAAACATGTCCACAGACCTGCTATGTAAGTACATTTGCATCATCCCACAGTGATTTTTTTGTACCATATGTTTTTATCAGATTCCCAGATGTGCTCATGATTGATGTCTTTTATCTTAAGAATAAAGTCTGCTTTTACATTTGCGTTTCTTCTGAGACATCTGTTCAACAATATTACCATTATAATCAATGGGATTATTCTTGGAGTAAGGCATGACTTAATATGAGTAAAATTGTAAAAATCTGGCCTATGTATAAGAACAGACTGGTTCATTGAGACTTAAAAAATTAGAATTCTATCTAAAAAGTTTTATCTATCTTTGGTACAAATACCATCCCAGATGACTACTGAGTGATGTGCTTGCAGTTTTTTAATCACTTTGTGAATTTAACTCTTTTGTTTCCAAGGCATCATTATCCAAGTCACATCCAAATCTCACTCCTCATCACTAGTATCCATCCTTCTTTTTCAACAGCAGAGAATATACAAGTGGCATATTCCTATACTTTGCTGTTGTAACTACTGCAAAAAAATGCTGCTCAAGTCTCCCCGATACTCACTCGCTCTCACTCCAGCCTAGGCTATCTACAGCATTAAGCACATTTTCTATGCTTACTGAGCTGATCTACGTGCTTTCTTTTGGAGTCCCTCCAGTGCCTCAGCTGCCATTTTTTATCATTGCCTCCGAGGGCTGCTCAACTGCACACTGTGCAGTATAAGAGACAGGAATTTCAGAAACCCATTTTATCAGTCTCCAATACTTCCTCATGGGAACAAGGAAAACAACTATTTTTTTTTGTCAATAACTGTAATCTGTTAATAAATATAAATACATTAGTGGCAGACTGGCAGATAGCAGCTATCTGTGGAGGTGATGTCTGTACTTCAAGTTATTTGTGAAAGCGCATTTTTTGAGCTTTATCTGCTAACTGGCAATTTAAGATGAGGAATGTAATATGTCTGACTGTATTGTATACAACAGGCAAAACTGCTGTCAGGAGTGAAATGTTAAAGAGAGGGCAGGGTGACTGCACAGTGGTCTTGGTCAGAATCGCTTAAGACTCCTCAACTCAGATGTTTAATCTAGTTTGACTGTTTCAGCTAATTTATGCCCTGGCAGTTTAATTTTTCTCTCTTCAGCTCAGCACCTCTCTCATGCTTTTCCTAATGATAAGTTGGTTAGAGAAGTTGTCACCTGAGGAGAGGTTGAGGGAGATGGGTGTGTTCATCCTGGAGAAGAGAGGGCTCAGGGGAATCTAGTCATGGTATTCCAGTAGAAAAATGGTGGTTACGGAGAAGAAGGTGGAACCACTTGTCTCCACAAGGATGTGCTGTGACAGGACAACAGGTGATGGCCACAAGTTGCTTCAGGGGAGATGCCCGTGGATATAAGGGGTATTTTGACTGTGGGATCGATTAAACATTGGAATAGGCTGCCCAGTAAAGTGGTGGAATTTCCCACGCTGGAAATATTCAAGATACAGCTTGACAGGGCCCTGGGTAACGCTAATCTAAGGCCCTGCTTTCAACAGGAGGCTGGGCTAGTTGGTCTCCACAGGTCTCTTGCAACTTAGATAATTCTGCAGTTCTGTATTTCCTTGTGTCCTCAGCTATCTTCTGTGCAATGATCAGTTATCCCTACCACCTGTCCCTCGTCTTCTCGGTACTGTACTGCTTGTGCTGTGGCAGGTCCTGCAATACTCCGTCATGCTAGAGGGACAGACATTTTTCTTCTCACTTGGAGACATGTGAATAGTGTTGAGGCAGTACCAGTGCTCCAGAGGCTTCCCAGGTTCCAGCTGGTGGGAGTACACATGCATGTGGGCTTCATGACAGCCAGGTAGTGCCTTGGAAAAATGTCAGCGCACAGGATAACAATAAAGAATAACATGGCATATCTGTACAGATGTGAAGTAACTCTAGATCTTTATGTCTGTTTTTATATAAATAAATAGTACAGGGCCAGCCTACGAGCTTAGTACTGGCCTTTGCTAACAGGCAACACCAAGGCGTGTTTTGGGTCTAACATCTACCAGGCTCTGTTCCAGGTAAGGAATTTGGATGTAACCAAACTGTTTGTGGGGGGACAAGGAAGGAGGTGAGGAGCATTTAGACATGTGGAGCTGATGCTGGGTGGTCTCAGCACCAGGGAACAGTCTCTGGCTCTAAATAGTAAATTTAGTAGTAGACATGTAGCCTAACCACCCAGTCCCTAAGCCTGACCACAGCATTGTCTTTCACTAATGCTTGGTTCAATACAAGGTCAAATTCTAGGATTAAAAATCTTGTTCCAGGTCACATTAATGAAGACTAGAGTTTAAATAAAAAGAAAAGAAATCTAACCAAACCAGACCAAAACCCCTTAGATTCCTGGGGAAAAAATGCTGCAGTCTGGGGCAAATTGCACAAAGGAAATGTCATGTCTGCACAGTACAAGGGCTATGGTGGGTAGACCTCAAACTCCAGCAGCTAGGTCTTTAAGCCTGTGGAAATAAACCAAAAAAGTCAACATCCCAGTGAAGTTTCAGCACGATGAATTTGAGGTAGCAAGTGTTTCTCTGTTTTAGGTGGAGAAGCTAAGGAAAAAAAGAGAAGTTTATAAAATCGCTGGCAGCTACTGAGGCTCGTCTGGTCGGGGAAGCAACAGACTTCCCCTTGGAGCTTGTTTTTCTTTTTATCCTTGGTTGAACTAGCGTGCAGTATATTATGCTGCCTGAATGTAGGGGTTTGTCACGGTTAGCGCCGGGGGCTGTCCCAGGAACGTAGGAAGGCAACAGGCGTGAATGGAGCACGCGGTGGTCGGTGGGGCTGGAGCTCACTCTTCGGAAAACCTGTCGCTGCTCCTCTTGGCCCGGCTGGCCAAAGCTGCGCAGGAAAGGAGGTGGGTCTTTGATCTCTTTGTTGTAGCTGCTCCCTGGGAATTTGCTGAAATCAATGCCCTGTTTTCCTGAAGAAATGAATGGCTATGCCTAACTAGCTTTGTGAAGCACTGGGGAATTCACGGCTTCTGTTTATTGACAGCTGAAAAGGAGCACATGGTGCTGAATGGGTCCTCCTGGGGAAACAAAACAGAGCGGAGCTAGACTTAGTTGAACACAGGGGCATTTGGAAAAGTCTGCTGAAGGAGGATGGCACGGTTCCTGCCACCTTGTACTAGCATAGCCTGACTTTTTACTAAAAAGGCCATTTTAAATAAGGTAAGGATTGTTTTGATTTCCCATACATAGTACGATTATGAAATGTTTGCACTTGTGTTCTCAAGTGCAAAAACAATGTTTGAATTGTATTCTGTCATGGGAAACACCTAAGTGCCTCTTGCGCTGTTTCTCGCCTCTGTGTATGTTCATTTGTTCTTTATCTAATGGTGATTAATGAATATTAAATAATTTGGTGTTTGGGTCTTGCAGTCAAGTCCTGAACATCAGTCATTTACGTAGGCTATTGTATGCAGTTCTTTATGTCTTCGAGAATCAGCCGAATTGCATCAGATGATTTCTTGACTGGTACAAATCGCTGCATTAATACTTGGGCACAAGGAAGTGACTAACAAGCGGGCCTGTCTGGCAGAAAATCTGGGAATCTAAAAGTCCTTGAAATGTAAGAATATCTTTCCAAACCTCGTTTTCTATGCATGGACTCAAGACAAGAGATGGAGTTACCACTGTGTTTGCTGGTTTTAGATGTACAGGTTTTTTGTAAAGAGAGCTAAGGATAGCAAGAGGAGGATGATATTGAAGAAGCAGTATTTTTTTCATGTCCAGAACAGTTTATCAGACCAAAGGAATTTGGTGTGTAATTCATATGTAAATTTTCTACTGAAAACAGGAGAACAAATCGCCAGAGTTTCTTTATTAGTTTCTGTGGTGACTGAAGAAAAAGGTTTCTGAGCTTATGTAGCTACAACTTTCAGGTGTGGCCAACTGAAAGAAAAAAAGGTTAAGTAATGTAATTTCTTCCTTTGTCAGTTTAAGTGTAAGGGCAAGCTCCAAAAGGAGTAATCGCTGTCTTGCAAATAGGAATTGCTGGTTTTGTGTTGCGAACCTGCTTCAAAGTGTCTGTGCATGTGTGCAGTTGTTTGAAAACTCTTGAGTAATCCCCTTATTTTGGGGGAAGTGCTTGGGAAGACTCACATTTTATCAGAGTAGTTTGTGTTCCTCAGTCTGGCATTTTTGCTTTGAGTGACTTTGAGTTAGTAATTGTACTAGTTTTGTCTCATTTTGCTCTTCTCTGCAGCAGATAAGTTATCTGTTTTTCTTGGAAGTATTTGGGCTTCATATGCAAACATGCCTTAGAATACTTCGCGATCCTGAAAATGAAATACATTGCTTAACTGCAGAGTGTTAGCATTGTTGTTTGCGATGTCTGCCTTTTAAATCCCCAAGATTTTCAGAGGAAAAGGCAAAAAAGCAAATGCATTTGTGATTTTGACAAAGAGGTAAAAACATTGAACTCAAGCAGGCTGGTATTGATGTTTTTGAGTTATATTGTCATTATTGTTATCCAAATGTGTCAAGAATCTAAGTGTATTTATACATGATAGACATTGGAAGACACTAAAATTTAAAGCTAATTTAAAGTTAACATTTAAATTGGAAGGGGGTTATATTTGAAGATCATTTTAATGCTGTAGTCTAGATGTGTTATGAAAATGTTGACTGGTAAGGGATTCTGGGTAGTTGTAACGGTGTAAATAGAAAAGAATTACGGTCGTGGAAAGCTCAGTTGATCAGAGCTTTTTTTAGTTAGTATAATGGAGAAGAAAGTAGATGATTCATGTGTGACACAGAAGGTGGCATTTGTTCTCTGTTACTTGGGCAATAAGGCAAGGCAGAGTGTGTTATGTTTAACTTACTGGACTGTGTTTAGACAGAAGTGTGTAGGGGAAGTACATGGGGATGTTTTGGCAGGACAGCTGTCCCTTTGCCTCTTCTAACATCAAGGATCTTTATAATGTATGAATACCGTTGTGACCTATTGGCAGTGTTGAAGTGAAAGGAGTGTAAAATAATTGATTTCCAACCAATAGAGTAAGAGATACCAAATACAAAGTGGGATATGTGATCATACACAACTCTAGGTAAATGTGCATGTTACGTGACCAGGGTTATACAAATATATATCTGAGGAACGGTGCATTTCGCCTAAGGTGATGCCTTTACCATCTGTTGGTCTTGTTCTTCAAGCTAGGAAAGTATGAAAACGGGAACAAATTCTTTGCAATTTTGCTTTGCAAGGTCGCTTCTTAGATTCTAGTAATACAGACTACTGGTATTTTTCTTTTTGTGACTTTAGGAAATAGTTTAAAGAAACTACAAATTAATCAGAAACAAATGTAAAAAAAGTGTTTGGATTTTATTTAATCTCAAATGGAGATGACCGTCAACAGGAGAATAAATAAGGCTTTATGGAGACACGTTATAATCTGAGTTTAGAGCACTTCATCTGCAGAAAAAATCTGCAGTTTTTCTCCAATAATACTCTATAGTCACATACTTTGTAATTCTCTGTTTTAGAGAACTAGACTCAAGACTGTCCTTACGCCTGAGGAGAGTAATTATTTTAATGGAAATGCAGTATATTGCTGCCTAATCTGTTGCTGCCAATGTTCTTAACGTCTGTTAAAGAAGCTCAGGTGGACATAATTTCTTTAGTACGATATCAGTCAAGACATTAGGTAATTATCTTATGGTTCCCACTGAAAGTCTTTAAAGTAGAAAAAAGTATATGCTAGGTCTCAGGAAAAAGAGAACAAGTAAATGTAAACACAGATAAACACTTACCCATGTGAGTATTTTTTTCACAGAAAAACGTTTTTGTTCAGCAGCATAGATTCCGAAAGTCTGTGGTTTTGGGGTTTTGTTTTTTTTTTTTTAAGAAATCACTTCATGCCTTAAAAGAGGACAATAATTTAACAGGATCATAAAGGCTAAGGATGAGAGTCTCTTACCCGTTTTGTTCCCAGAGAAGCTGGGAATCAAGCATCCTTTTCATGTTGGAAATTAGGCAAGTAATAACAGAAGTTGCTGGCTGTGTCCTCTGTTATGAGGGTGATGCATGGTAAGAGCTAAAGCTGTTCTGCTAAGCTATTAATGACCCTCTATTTACAAAAACCAATGGTTTTAAAAGACGACTCCTACAATTCAGTATTTTATATTTATGCTTTAGGATTCATTAGTCAAAAAAAACCCCAACTTTTTCTTGTTCTCTGGGGGGATATGGAATACCTGTAGGAGGTTTGGATGGTTCACTGAGAAAGCTAACTGATTTTCCAGTTTTATTCAGATTTGGTTTCCACTGAATGTAACAGGGATTGGGAGTGTTCTTTCAAGATTGGCCCTCCAAGGTCTCAGCCCTTACCAGTCCTAAGCATCTGTGCATTCACTTCTCCACACAGACTTCCTTCTTTGCTGTTGTGGCTATTTGCACATCAGTAGAGCTGAGTGTACGGATTTCTACCTGCAGAAGTGGGTCCCATGGTTTTTGCACTGTGCTTTTATTGCCAGTAGCTGTAGCTGGCTTCATTTAGTTATAACTGCCTCTAAAGACCTCAAGACAGGCTGAGTACAGCATGTCTTTGCTCTGTGATGTCATTACACCCAAGAGTAAACTTCTATTTCCTTCTCCAAAGCGTGTCTAACTGCCTGGTTCTTTCTACCAGTAAGCAACTGGAAATATATCCCAGCCACTAGTGTCTTTGCTGGGAAAATTGCTGCAGGTCCATGTTGAAAGCTGAGTCACAAGTGGAAGAGCAAGAATCGATTTGGGCTGGTTTCCTAAGGAGAGGTGGCTTTTGTCACCGAGCTCTCCACCAGTCTCTTCCACATGACATCTGGACTTGGTGGCCAGTAGCAACCAAGTTGAGTGAAGGAGAGACCCAATCTAAGGTTCCCTTTTAAGGGAATGCTGCAAGGGTTGGAAATATTTCAACTAATTAATACTAAGCATTAGTCATTAGAATTGCTGCAGTTCGTTTATCAGAACTGAAACTGTGGTGTTGACCTGCCATGGATAAAGTTGTCAGCTATATTAATGCATTTAATACAGTGTGTGTGGCTGCGTGCATGTGTATTTATACATATATATACACATATATACATTTAGGAAGACATACATGCTTGGGGTTTTTTTTTGCTAGAACAAAGGTAGAAGATTCTGGTGTCTGTTAAATTGCAGCAGTAGCATTACCATTATCCACAAAAAGGTCTGACACTAAAGTAAATCAACTGGCCTGCCAAAAATCTCCCCAAAAGAAAAGTGCTTGAGACCAGTTAAAGCTGTGGGATCCAAAATGTGGCCCAGGAGCCACAGGGTGCTTATGAGAAGTTTGAATATGACTCTCTTGATGGCGTTCTGTATTTCTGCGGACAGGGGGATTTAGTTTTGCTGTCTGCAGTATTGGAGCAGTGCAGTTTGGACAGTGCTAGTGAAGACCTGAAGCAAGAGGAGTGTCTCAGCCAGGAGCCACAAACTTGCACTGGGACCAGCTGCTGCTGGGGGCAGATGGGCAGAGCACAACAGGAAGGCTTGGCTCTCAGGAAGCTTTTGCTGGGTATTTCGTAGGAGCAGGCTATGGTGACTGAGGCTGTCTCTTGTAAAAAAAAAAACAACCCCCCCCCAAAAAAAACCAAAAAACAAACAAAACAAACAAAAAAAAACCCCAAGCAGTTGTTTCTGTGAATTTGCTGTTAACCTCCTTCCCTGTCTCTGGATCTAATTTTATATGACTTCATGCCAAGCCAGTGGAGGGAGAGGGAGGGAGTGAAGGGGGGAAAAAAAAAAACCTTGAAAAATCCAACTGCATTTTTCAATTTGATTGTTTGAAATGTATTCATCTTTCAGCAATTCGAGAAGTCTCTTTGTTCTCACTGATTAGAAGCTATTACATGTAAACTATGGGAAGTGACTTCACTTAAACTGTGCTCATTATGTATACGGGTTCTGATAGCAATGAAACCCCATGCAGTGTACCAGAAATGTGGCACGTACATTTTAGCCCCAAGAATAACCAGAAAAAGATTGTTTTTTTAATTAGTTTTCAATCAATCAATCAATGCTTTGATCTCAAGTCATTTTTAGATGAATGAACCTACCAAGAACTTTGATAAACAAGTTGCTCAGACTGCAGAGAGAAGTTAAACTTGATAAACACACCTACACACTTTCCCTGCGGTTTGGTTTGCCGGGGTTTCTTTTTTGTTTGTTTTAATTTAAGTTTGCAGGAAAGTCCTACAAGTTACTGCCCTTTCAGGTGTTCAGACAGTGAAGGTAAGTTGTGGGTTTCTTTTTTCCTGGAGGCTGTGAAATTTGTAAGATACAGCAGAGCACAGTGATCCTCTGCTACACAGGCTTTTCATGGGAACCTGCTGAAGCTGCGTGTGCAGTCACATTATCAAATTTCACAGCCTGTCTGCCCTCCTTGAGGCTTCTCTAACTGTCTTGCTCCTAAGATTTGCTAGATGAAGGACTACAGTAGAAAGCCTCGTTGGGGTTGATGGGAGGATGACTCTTTATGAGAGGCTGGTTACATTCCTTCTGGCTGTGGCTGTCATAGTACTTCATGGTCACCAGGCGAAAAACTTAACTGTTCCCAGATATGCTCGACTGTCGTAATGATTGCTCCCTATTAGGAACTAGTAATGAATCATAGTCGTTGTTATCATTTATATGTTTGTATAACAAATAGTTTCAGAATTCTGAAGAGTTTACATACTTAAACTCATGTCTGCCAGGAAAATGCATGCACGCTTTGCTTTAGAAGGTTTCTTTATAGTCAGATAAGTGTTGAACCTCCCTTCTAGAGGCATCCTTCCATGAGAACAGCTGTGCTGGACAGGATTGTACTGCTGTAAGGCAAGTGCCTTGACGGATGATCTCCCACTGCTGGAGACCTGAGAATGTACCCTCCCTCCTAATCTTCTTTCCTCTTGGGAAGGAAGGCAGGGGCACAGGGAGGACGGAGGCGAGGTAAGGTAAAGTGTCACTGCAGATCAGCATCTAGGTCAGGATGTCTAAAGGCTGGGCTCACCTGCAGTGCCGGGTCCCAGTTTTAGGGAATTAGCTCAACGTGTCGGTCTGACTGAACGTATGGGGTGGCAGTAATGCATGTTTGTTGTTTTATTTCTCTGTCTCCAAATATAGTAACTCAGTTTTTAAGTTTTACATTTTAGTAGAGTGAGGTCATGTTCCTATAAATGTGTTAAATGTTAAGAATGATTGCTGGAATGTTCGCAAACTACCTACTATTCTCCTCCCTGTGGAGAGGAGGCCCCAAAAAAGGCGTAGGCATTCATTCACAGGGTGCTGCTTACCCCTGCACAGGACCAGGACTCCTCCTCCTCCTCCCCCTCCACCAGCATCTCAGGGGCTCTGGTGCACTTGCCTGCAAGCCGAGGGATGGCAGTCGGCAGCACAAGGCATCGGTAAGGGAGGCAGTGTGCCCCCAGCAGCATGTCCCACAGTGTCTGCGCTGGTGCCACCAGGTAGAGACTATGAGGCTCCAGGGTCTCCGTGTGTCAAAGACGTGGGAATTCACTGCTTGAAATCTATTGAAAGTTTCCCTCTCAAGCACTTAGGAGTAAATCTCCCCTGCCCTCCATTCTTTTTTTGGGGAGTGTTATTTTGGGTGCGGGGTTATGAAAAATACGAAACCTGCTTCCCAAATAATGGGCTGTATGGTGCACGAATGTGCAAGTTTTCAGTCTTTCCTCAGATTGTAAAGTCATCCTGGAGAGTGGTTTCCTGATTTTTTTTTTTTTTTCTGTGCAGAGCTGAGCAGTTGTAACTCTCTGCTAATACAAGGTTCTGTTGAATGAGATAGAAGAGACGTGAAAAGGAGACACTGAAGAAATGTTCACCTATTTTTGTGTTGGACTAGGGATCAGTTATTACAGTTAAAAAGTGAAAATGAGTAGAAAATTTAGCATGACGAAATATCAGAGGTTAATGGGATTTGAATAAAATCATTCTGAATTCTGGTAATTATAACAAGTTCTATTTTACTATAATGTAAATAGGATTAATTATTAATCAGTTAAGAGCTTCAGCTCTTTTGTAAATGCACTTTGCACATTAAACTTGGGATGTGTAAGGCTTCTTTCATAAACGTTTTTACAGAAGAAATGTGTGGCAGTGGCCCACAATAATGGGAAAATAACTTGGGATTAACTGTTTGCTAATTGAACACTTTGAATTTTTGCCAAATAAATTATACTGTAGAACAAGGTTGTCAAGCTCTTCCAGCAAGGAGTGCTGCAGAGCAAACCACAGGGCAGGAAATGCATGTACCTTTGTGTAAGAAGAACTAAGACTGGCAGTGCTGCGCATCCAATGTATCTTAGGCAGAAAATGTCCATAAGGTATGCATGCAGCGTTCCGCTACGTGAAAGCTGAGCAAGGCTAACAGGGCAGTACAGTTTTACTCTGGGATAAATTACTGTTGTTTGCTATGCAAATCTTATGATTGTAATTAGGCTGGGATTTGGACTGCTATGTACACTGATCTTTGTTCCCTTTGCGCACGGGAGCTAATTCTAAATGCTGGAAAATAGCACAGCAAATGTTGAGCGCTGCTCAGCCGGACGGTCATTTCTCGCAGGGCATCTTTCCTCAGAGGGGACATTTTCAAAGGAGTGATTTACCTCTGCCTTCACAGGGGCACGTAAATCATTCCACAGCTGTCTTGTGGGCCACTGGAGTGTTCAGATAGCATAAAGTCTTACTTGAAAGTAGAGGTTGGAGAAAGCAGGAAGGACTGCCTGATAGGCATCTAGTTTTTTAGCAAACTGGTTTTTAAAAAGTGGTGTTCTGCTGCTGATTGGTTAAGGAGCTGGTGGTATGTTGGAGCTATCACGACAGTGATTGCAGTTCCTAGTATGGCTATGTATAGCTCCCGTTATCTCTGCAGCCGGACTTTGTGTAACCGCAGCCTGTGGCTCCTTGCCCACGCTAATGAGCTCTCCCCGAGGCTGGGCTTGTGCCTGTGGGGGTGGCACGGCACTTGGACGGTGCTGCTGTTTTGGAAACTCGAGTTTGTTAACTGTGCTCGAGTCCAGCTTGCCCGAGCCGCCACGCCAGCTTGGCTACTGCTGGCTGTGGGAGCTTGTCCCCGTGCAGCGTAGCCGGCCACAGAGCCGTCTGGAGGATGAGGCAAGCTGGCCGCCAAGGCTGCCAGGGTGTAGTCTGCAGCGAAGGAGAGCTGTCACCTAGACCTGGACTGGGGAAGGCACCAGCATGGTGAGGATGGTACAGGTGAGCCACACTCACAGTCCATTCTCCTCCCTGGGAACATGGCTGCCAGTGTTTCGGTCAGTCCGTGAGGTGGGAGTGCGTCCTGCAGGCAGTGGGTGTCATTTTTCCAGTGACCCCAAGGGCAGGGAAGAAGCAAGGCCACCCACCATGCCTCTCAGTGGGTGGGCAGAAGGGGGAGCAGACGCATTAAAGTGCAGAAGTACCAAGCTGGGGGCGTACAGTAGATATACCCTTCTCTTAGCCCATCCAGTGGCGGTTCGGAGGGCATGAGCACCTCATTGGTGTAATAAGGTGGAGGCTGTGCACCCGCAACCTGGTCAGAGTCTGCACCTGCACCCGTGCTGGGCTCTTCTGTATGCATGCCTCCCCACTGCTGCACTGGGGTTCAGCAAAATGAAAAATCTTAACCAGTTACAAGATGTATTAGCTTGTGTAGTTTTATCTACAGATAGATAAAAAAGGCATTGTTTGGAACTTTTTCAGAATCATTGCAAAGACAGAGAAAGAATGAAGAAATACCCTCTAGGGGACAATATAGCACTGCTGCTCTAAAGATACAGTAAATGACATGATCTGGTTTCTAACAGCTTGTAACTCCTGTGAATCTTGTTTATTTCTTTTTGTTGCCTGCTCATCCAAGTCACAGCAAAGAGAAGGAACGGAGGCAGTCTTTTTCTTGCATGCTTGCACATTATGAAGTATTCTTGTAAACATGACATTGAATCCATTAATTTTGTTTGTGCAAATAGAATTTAAGGGAGCAGGGAAACTGTAAAAGCATCAAGTGATGTACTAAATTGCCTAACAAAAAGCAGAAAAAAATCTTGACAGAAAGCCATTTTTCTAACCAAGTATATTTAATTCCTAGTGCTAATACAACAAAGTGTGTGGTGTTTCTTTATCTGGATGCTCCATATTTCAGAACAGGTTAGAGCGTGTTCTGAGACTGTTGTTGAAAAAACTATGTTTTACTTAAGCAGCCAAGTTGAAAGGAGGCATAAAATCTGTGTGAGCTTTGCAAACCAGTGCCATGCTGCAGCTATGATAATGCATACGTTCCTTCACCAATGGCATCTGTAATTTAGCATTGAAATACGAAGGATCGTGACTTGGTCTGTAATTATCTCTCAGGAAGAATGTGAACTCGACAGTTTTGCGCTCTTAGTTTGGAGGGAAGAAATTACAAAGACCCCTGTTCCCCAGGGTAGTCCATAAAGTTATTATATTTACAGTGGTCCAGTCCTGTGCTTCTGGCACACCTGGCAATTTTTAGTGTGCAGTAAATAAAGAGTCAGAGTACTAACATGCTGGTGTGGGTCAGAAATACTGTGTAGTGAATGTAATTCTGGGATGCCTGTTAAATAACTAAATCATCTAGTTATCTTCATATCCCGTGTAATGAAGCACAGAAAATTATAGAACAAGCCTTGGGCAGCTCTGGATATTTCAAGGTGCCACACAGCCATGCCAGGTCAAAATCCCAAGCTGTACTAGCAGGTTGCTTAAAAACCACTTCCAGCTCTGCAGCTAATTTCATTCAATGCTAGCTGATGGCTTCATCACTCCAGTAAGGTGTGCCACCTGGGGAGCTGTTTCTGGGGCTGCTAAGCTCGATGGCATGCTCGGCACCTGTTTGGATGCAAAGTGGTCCCTGATTTTGGAGGAGTGCTTCTCCAGCACCCACACCACGTGAATAATTTCAGACCTTACGTCTTGGATCCAGAAGACCAAGGAGGGTTAGCTAATAGGGCACTAGTGCCAATTTTGGAGGCCAATGTAAGGGAGACCCTTTTTCCCTTCTTTCCCTTTCCAGTCTTCCTGTGAACTGCCCACCCTGGGGCCTCCACGTCGGGCACTACCCTAGGGCAGTGGGAAGCTTTGCTCAGGAGCTGGGTAGTGATGAATCACAGAGGCATGGCGTGGATTGATAAGGTCGTGTACTTTACGATTAGATACATCCTCCCTCTAACTGTGGTTCTTTGTCCCCATTTTGCTTTTGCTAATGTTTTTTGGCAGTTTCCATATGATGACTCTCCAAGCAGGAGCTGTTTGACTTGAGACAAAGTCTCTATTATTCTAGGTAAGCTCAGGAAGCCCTCATAATTTTGTTGCCCTCAGAAGACATAGATTGTTGGCAATTTATTTAAAAGCCAAGTAAGTTAAGTCACCAATAAAACATTTTTTTTTCTTGCAGCCTAGCTGTAGAGGACTTTCAGGTACATAAAACAGTGTGTAACAAGAAAAATCTGCCTTGCAGCTGTATTATTTATTTTTTGTGCATTTTAAGTGATGGCTGTAGAGTGGCATGTTCTTTATATGTAGCGCTAGCAAAAAAAAAATCATGTATTTTAGCTATTCATAGTGCAGGTGTGTAGTCTGGGAGCCATGGCTGAAGAAAACTATTACATGGTCCCCAAATTATTGAAAAATAGGGACTACTGCAGTGCCTGCAGCCTGACCAACACACAAGTCTGCTTCCTCATTTAGAGTTGATGGAAAGCCCAAAGAACTCAGTGGGAACACTGCAGGCTTATCTGGGGAGATTTTGCACTAGACTCTTGAGGTGTGTAATTTAGTCAAGCACCTACTTGTGTTTACAAACTAAAACCTTTTTGAGCTACCCTGAATATGGCAGTTATGGTGCTACTGTCCTTTCTCAAAGACCATCTCAGATGCCTCTCCTGAGCCCTTACACTTCTCTTGACCTCTCTTTGGCTATGAGCCCCTGTCTGTGGTGAAGCCTCACCTCTCCTGCCCCAGTCTCTGCTACAGTGTCCCATGGCTACCTTGGACTCTCTTGGCTGTTCTGGCTCCCCTCTGGTCCTTGTTGTTGCTTACTGAATAGACTTGCTCAGTGAAGTTTTCAGAAGTAAAACAAAATGAGGTAGTCATGGATGACCAATATCAGCTTTTCCTTTTAACTCAGTCGTAAAGTGTTGTTGACTCACTGGTTTGGTTTCTACTGTCTATAAAAAGGTTTTGTGCAAGCAGTCCCATTTTTCCCATTGCCCTGTGTGACACCAGTGCCTGGATGACCTTCTGCTGGAGAGTCTTATTGCTCAGTTGTTACTGCTCCATATGAGTTTCCCTGGCAACCAATTTGAGCTACACTGAACCAAAAATACCTCACTGTGCTGGGGGAAAGTCAGTTTGTAGACATGTATTTCTCATTAATGACTTCTCTGGATGCTTCGTCTGTTCAGCCTGAAGATGTCATTGTTGTGAACTGACGCCTGGGAGATGCAGTGTGCCCCTTTTGCTTACTTCCACAGGCAGCACAGTCTATGAGAAGGCTGCCCTTGCATGATTGTCAACTGAGTTGTGACTGTAAGACCCATCATACCCATTCATGGTACACCGAGGGTCTGGTCTTCTAATGAGAATGCTCTGTGAAAGCTCATAGTGAGCTTTCTTGGACTCCTTGCATCTCTGCAAATTACCTTGGTTATTACTAGCAACTTTGCCTTTCTCATTTCTATATAAATTTATGCATCCTGATTTTTAGGTGTGCATCCTGCAAGCTCCAGTTTTGCTGCCATCCTAGTCTTCAAAGGCACGGTTTGCGACACCTCCAAATGAACATGTGTATAAACCTTTGGAGGTCAGAACCCACCAGTTCGCACAGGAGAAAATGCACAAACTGGAGGTCTTATTTCAAACCTAGTTCAGTTTTGGGTTGCAGATAATCTTTTCACTTCCTAATGTAGCACAATGGTGTGAAGAAAAGCATTGGTAATTCAAGATGTGTTCTCAAAGTGACAAAATTAGAAGAGACTAAATTGGAGAGCAGTGTGTCATTTTTAGTAACAGGTTCCCTTTTCTGGGTTTGTAGGGTGTGAGGACTGCGGTAAAAGCCTTATAGGAGAATGCAAACTCCACGGACCACTCATCAGGGCTAAAGATAGGGTTATTCCTAGCCGAGCCCGTCTCACCCTACCTCATTACCTCACTTTGCGAGTGTTGGAGCTACGAGCTGGAAACCAGCAGAGTAAGTATTTTAGCTCTTTTTCCCACATTTGAGAAAGAGGAGACGAAAGTACTAACACTAGCTTGTTTTCATGAATAACTCAAGGCATAATCATTGGGTATTAACAGTATGAAGACTACTTTATTTCCAGCTGAGCACAGATAAAGCTCACATTCAGCTACTGGTTTTTATGACTGATTTCTAGTAACCTCAATGCATAGACTGATGGCAGGACATTAGCCAGAGCTGGTGTGACATTTAGCTGTGAACAATCAGTTAGCTCTGTTCAGTCAATACAAGTTTAAAGAATGTTGAATTTGTATCTAATAGTAACAGCCATGCACTATTACTTTTTTTTTCTTTTCCCCAAGCACACAAAACAGGAAAGATTATTCAATGAGAGGTCAGAAACAAAGTGGTAAATAAGATCCCTCACCCACTCCCTGCAAACTCAAAAGAACACACAAAAGAGCGCGTTAATTTACCTTTTGCAACATCTTCAGTTCATGTTATAGAAAGACTGTTGTTTCCTTCTGAGGGCAGGGCAGTTTGAATGCCCAAGCTTGAACAAGGGAACTACATCCTTAGTGTGTGAGTTTTCCACAGCTGCCTGTGTAAAATTAGTCCTTCCAAGATTGCATTTCAGAAAGAGAATGACGAGATGCCTGTTGTGTCACACCATTGGTATTAGGCAGGGGAATAACTGGAATGATTAAGACAGCTAATGTGTTTTTATAGATTCTCTCCACTCATATTGGGAGAGAACAACCTCAAATTATGTGAACAAGCAGAGCACTATGATAACATCAGCTTGTAGATTGAAGAGTATCAACACATTTGTGTTGCATACTCAGTTTAATATCCTGTCATGGATTTTAGGCACTTCTGAATTCAATGTAATAGCCATTTTAAAAAAATCTCTGTACATATTTACATCCTTTTTAGATTCTTCCTGTTAGAATTATTTACCTGGGTTATTTGTCTAGAAGAAGTATTCATGTGTTCTGCACTATGTGTTTATCTCCATTTTCACAACTGTAAATACACAACAAAGTAGTTTGTGGTGTCTATATTAATATTAGACTGGTCTTTTTTTATTCACAGTCCTTGGAGTCTTTGCAAAGAAAGTAATACAGAAGAGAACACAGTTTGGTCCTTATGTTGGTCAACTGTCTACAAAACTGACCCGCTATGATGAGAGCAGGCTAGTCCTGCAGGTAAAAACCCAGTGACTTACTATGAAGTGCCTATGTGCCTTCAACAGCTCGTATGTATTTATCTATTTTAACCAGTCAATTTGCCATCTGATCTAGTTAATTAATTGTACTTCTCATCTGTATGTATGAATGTAAATCACATTATTAGACAGCACAGCATAACCTGAAGTACTATAATGTTCCTGTATATTGTGTTTTCTACAAGTTTACTTTCCTGCTTTCTGGTTTTACCACTTCCAGGGTGATTTACCTATCAGACTAACAGCTCTTGATAAACTTTTCACAGAGCACGGCTACTGAAAGCATCCAAGGATAGTACTGTCTTCCCAGATAAAACAAAAGAATTTGTGCTTGCCGCTGGGAGGGTTAAGTTTGTGCACTGAATTAGCAATAGTGGCAGAAATAAGCACTAAGGCACCTGGTTAGTAGGGAGGAACAGCACAGGGATGGGGAAATGCTTCTTAATGATGTGATTATATATAAACTTTGACACACAGTGCACTAACTCAGTTTAGTGAGATTGTTATTTAGGGCTGGTACCATCCCTTGCTGCATGTGCAGATACTGATTGTTTCATATGGACCGTGACACTATTGTTTGTACTTTATCCAGCACAAATAGTGGCCTCTCAGGACTAACCTAGCTTAGACATATCCGCATGCACATCTTTTCCCACAGGAATTCCTTGGGAATGATAGTTGATTGTAATCCTCTACACCCTGGTCTTTGCATTTTGCTGCATGGGATCATGCCTGGACACACCCCTCCATCATACAGCGAGTCTGTGGTCAAGCCACAGCCTCTGTCAGGACTTGCCAACAGGTCACCATTCTTCCGAAGCCTGCATTTCATATCAGGCCCTCTCACCCCCAAGGGGAGAGGGACCAGCAGCAGCTGTCCCATAACATGTTTTATGTCTTCATTTGAGCTTTCTCCAGAAGCTTGAGACTGGAAAACACTGTGTATTGTGGAGGAAGACATAGATACAGATACTTCTGTAATTCTGTTTGAGAGCAAAAGTAATAGCTTTGGTAATTGCTGTGAACTTCATTTGCTCATAGAAGTCACGTGAATGGTCTGCCAGGAGAGTAACACTGTCCTTCTGTGGGATTTTCATGGCATTTTTCATTGACATCAGAGAGGATTTGTTCTTCTCCTTAACTAAATTTCTTCCATCTCTTTATGAGACACTTTAATTCTTACAAGTGCAGAAACATACTTCTCTAACAGGCTTGCAAACATGGATGAGCTAAGCACCCAGTTCCTTCCTCTTCACCAAGCCATTGTAAACCACACCCTATCTTCTATCAGTCAACCCTGTTTGCTTAAAAGTATACAGTGATAAGCACAGCTCTCGATGATGAATGGACCGTTTCTTCAGAAGACTAGACTAGAGTCCCAGGTTTTGTACATGACAGCAGTAGCTGCCTTGAATTCTCTCTAGCAGCGTTCCGAGTATGTCACCAAACTTATCCAAGAGGCAGGTGTTTTCACTGGAAACAGGACGAAGTTAGATAAAATAGTTCCCAGAAGCAATGGAAATGCAACTTTTCTTTTTGCAATTAATTGCTCACTTACATGGTTAGTAGAACAGATACATGCTGCGTTGACATCTGTTGTGCAGCTTCAGTTGTCCATGTTTGAGACTATATTGCAGAAAAGCAACTGTCTTGTATGAGGTTGGGAGTGTTTGCCTCGTAAAGGCTTTCTCTTGGAAAGGAATCTAGGAAGAATGAAGTAAAGCAAAAAGAAAGATCTTTCTGGCACGATTGTTCATTTGTATTTACTTTTGCATTGTTAAGGGGAAAAAGAGAAGACTGTTAAAATGCCATTATATTGTATGTTACCTCTCTGGACTTATTACACAAGTTACACAATTGTTCCATGCAAAATGTAGCGTTAATACAGTGCTAAAGTTTGAGATTATCAAGTACTCAGGAAGTACATTAAGGCATAAAGCTTATCTTTCTACCTGCCTGCACTTAGTTCTTATAATATTATCTTTATATAACTTAAAAATTAGGAACTATAAACTGGAAATACATACAAAGTCCTGCAGTTATTTTAGCAGCTGGGTGCCTCAGCAGGTATTCATTCTTCACTTTCTTTTGCACTCAGTATTCTTTAAGAGTGATCTATTTGAAAACAACCACAATTTCAAAGGACATATATGATCAAGACAGGGTAAATAACTGATAGCCATGATTCCAAGTTAAAGAAAACTAATGTGCCTCTCTACAGAACTTGGTTTTATCATGTTCTTTCTCCTGTCCTCCTCCTTTGTTTCAGGTATTGAAAGATGGAGGGAAGTACTTTCTGGACACTCCCAATGAAGACTGTGGAAACTGGATGATGTTTGTCCGGCTAGCCCGGAACCAAGAAGAACAGACCCTTGTGGCTTATCAGCACTGTGGAGAAGTCTACTTCACAACTGTTAAGGTAGTTAAACCCACATTGCTTCACCTGTCATCCAAATGGAAATTTATAGGCAAAGGTTCTGAAAGGCTAATCCCTTTACAGATGAAAGATTGATTACATTCTGCCAACTGGATCTTTATTATGTACCACCTTTTATATCACTTAATCCATAGTAAAGCAAGCAGTGTATGGGGTTTTCCAGTAAAAGGCAGCGTGTACTTGCTGTTGTGCGTAGTGAAGAAACTGAGGAGAGAGAAACAGAAATATCATTGATGATGGCAGTGTTTAAATATGAATGTTGTAGAGTTCTTCAGTTCCAGATGGATACATGGTGAGATTATCTAGCACTGTTACATTCAACAGTACTTCATCCTGGAAAGAACACACACATTCCTTTCCTTTATTACATTTTTGGACACATATCGTAGTCTGAGCACATTACCAGGTGCTAGGTATAATCTTTATGTACTTTTTTCGTCTCTCGTTAAATCTGAAGACTTAACTGCAGAACTCAAAATACTGCAGTGTTGCCATGAAGTGATCAGTTTATGTTAGAGATTCTGGGCTGCGTCTTTGTTCTCCCTCCTCAGACAAAGTACTCTATTTATAAATGACACTGGAACATACAGTCTTTTTTTTGTTATTTTGGCCACTTTCTCAGGCAAAGCTTGTTTTAATCAGAACTTACTCTTTTGTACGCTTAGGAAACTGAAGTCTATATGTTGAACATTCGTCGTTTTTCTTTTTTATTCTTAAGTTAATGTTTGTATGTCATTGTAAGCAACATTAAAAATTAAAAAAAAGAGAGAATATTTAGATATTAGGAAAAAATTTTTCACTGAAAGGGTTATCAAACATTGGAATAGGCCGCCCAGGGAGGTGGTGGATTCGCCATCCCTGGAGGTGTTTAAAAAAAGGGTAGATGTGGTACTTGGGGATATGGTTTAGAAGTGCTTTTAGTCAGGTTAAGTTAATGGTTGAACTTGATGATCTTAAAGGTCCCTTCCAACCTCAACAATTCTATAATTCTATTAGTCAAAAGAAGTTAGTGTGGGCTTAAAATCCAGCATTTGAGTTTCATTTCCAAGACTGGCATGCTTTTCTGTGAGATAGTGGTGTTTACTTTTGTTCCTCTGTTTTTGTTTCTCCACCTGCATGGTGAGAAAAACATTTACTACACAGTGATGATGTGAGAATAAGTTAATAGTGATAAGATTTTACAGTTTCAAACTCTTTTATAACAGTATGAAGTATACTTGCTTTTCAATGAATATTAAAATAATTATTTTAAGGTAAGAAAAACAATGTAAAACAGTATATGCTTATCTGAGACATTGTTTAGCCTGTGTTTGAGATTCTGATGCAGTCCATACCATTTGAGATCTCAATTTGATTTTAAATACATGCTATACTTGTAGAACTGACTGGATTGATAATACTGTATTTGGGAAGCATGAACAAAATCTTTTCTAAGAAGTTGTAGTTATGAACTGGTAACTTACAATTTCCAATATAATTTAAATACTATTGAACCAGCTCTCTGCTGACTTCAGCAGGACTCTGCTTATTGGCATTAATGGAGAGTTGCATCCTGTATACTGACATGAAGAGTATCTTAGGATGAGGAATGTGTCTTGGAACCTTTACTGTGCTGTTTGTTGTAGTGAATTACTTTGGTTTTTATCCTCCTTGTTCCCAGAATAATTCACAGTACTGTGGCATCCTGCAGGTTTTGTCCTGGTCAGTGAAAGCGATGGCCTTTTACTTCACTTAGACACACTCTGCTGGCCACGGCATGAGGCTGCCTTAGGGCTGATTATGAAGATACTTTCTCAAGATACTTTAAATAAAGTCTGTTAAGTTGGGAGTAGGATTGGCTCCTCTCCCCACTGTTTTTACAAAGAGATGGGATTTCAGTGACATGAAAGTGCGGCTACAAAAACATACATGAAGTGGCATACTAATAGTATGGTTAGCATACTTGCTAACCTAATGACTGCAGTGCTTTAAAGAAGTATAGAATTATGACGAAGTAAAAATCATCCATGGTTGCTGTCTGTTTGATCACAGGAGTGATCAAACATGTGGGTGCTGCCATAGCTTTCTCTTATTGTCACAGGTGAGACAGTGTAAATGACAACTTGTAGTGGATTTGAAAACTGGTATTTAATGTCAGTTTTACTGAGATTAGAGCTTTCACCTTATTTGACTATTTTTCACACTGATGCACTTTGCTCTCCCTCTAACACCACATCGACTAGGTCTCAGCTTCCCACAGAGGAGATTGCTGCTGGTCCAGGAATGTCAGGCAGAAAGTCATGACAGTATCATGCTGTGCAGCTGTTTGTGGGTACCAGTCTCAGGTGTCACTGGCCAAGGTCCCAGGGCATCCCTAGGCAGTTGTCTCTGTGGAGCTTCCCCAGGTTTGGTTTTCTCCATCTAAATAGACTATATGCAAGAGCACAATGCATGATAGGCCTCCTAGTTGGTAGCTCTGCTTCATGTCCTTTACTGAGTGGAGAATTCAGCACATACCATTTCTTTTTAGGCCAGGTGTTATCAAAATGTACAGCCAACCCATACTGGTTGTAGTTAGCAAGCAGGCTTGTGCTTGGGAGTTCAAAAGTTCAGTTTTCAACATTATACACGCAATTACCTGTCACCTGTCAGCATTCACAATCTAAGTTGTCTTTCACTTACCATGCTTATCCAGCACTGATGTTAAAAAATAAGTGCATTTTAAGATGTCATATTTTGTGGAATAAGACTCAGCTGTTTTCCGTCCAGGCTAGTTTGTTTGTTCTAGAGGCACACGTTTAGTTTAGTTTAAATAAAACTACAAGTACGGTGCAGATTGGCTCTACTCTTGTTGCAGCAATGTTGTTTTTTATTATGGATGAAGAAAATTGCGTACAGAGCCAGGGAGTCATATAAATCATGACCCCAAAGTTAGTTTTCTCCTTTGCTTTTAAATAACTAATGGATCTTTAACCAGTGAGTGTAATCACTCCTCTCTATTTGCTGTATTATTGACTGAAAGTGTTTGTCAGAGGAGGTCATAGTCCAGTCCAAGGAAAGACTTGGGCAGGCATGACTGGATGGGAGACTGCAGATTATGGGCTCCCTTAGAACTGTGTGTGGAGGCTTCAGTGAAAGGACAGATGTACAATAAAGCACATACATAGCGAGCCTGACACATTAGAGCCAGCGTATGGAAACATGCAAGTTTGACTTGCAGTCCACATATTGATCAACCCATGCTCTGCGAGTGCAACACATCAGGAGGCATTCAAACTGTTGTGCATTCACAATGCATTTTTCCTTTGCCTGTACCGTATAGCTAAGTGTTGTGTTCATTTGGCTTCTGAAACATGGAGGAATAGGCATGGAATATTGCTTGGGAAGACTGCTGGATGTCTGGATATCACAGACAAATAGATCTCACTGAGCAAAGGTCATGAAGGCTGAGGCACTTGTCCTGCTACTGTCCCCCAAAAGCCTCTGTACATGTGCATTTCTGCTTTCAGAAACAGTGAAGGTGTCAAAGCCTAGTGGATAGTTATGCTCAAAAAGTGCTTGAGTTGTCAAACTGTTACCAACAATTTAAACAGATTTAAAGAATGCAACTTGGATAAGGAGACAAATTGCAGACGCACCCCCCTCTGATCTTCAGTATTATTTGGTATAGGGAAAATTGGCAAAAGTAAACACATGCTATTTTCTTCCATTCACAGCCAATTGAACCCCACACAGAATTGAAAGTATGGTATGCTGCGGATTATGCCAAATTTATGGAAGCTTCTGCAGTCTTCATTAAAGAAGAATCTGATGTCTGTCCTTTGCCTCCAGTAGCAGTAAGTACCCCTAATCTGTATTCAAGCCATCACCAGACATAGTAAATTACAATTTACATGCTTTCTCTGTTTATGTAACTCTGGTGATGCCAGAGGAGACCATATAGTAGTAGGCTAACACAAACCCAAGAGCAATTTCAACTAAACAGCTACTCAGAGAAAGGCTGTTCTTCCTCTCCTGTGCTTTCAATCCAGTGGAGCCATTAGATATAGCCAGAAGTGGGTGGCACCAGTGGGATGTGTTGGAAACACTTAAGATTGGCATTAATTTGTAGATAACCAAACTGTCCAGCCTCACACTTCCTTCTCTAGTTCCTCTTTGTTAGGCTCTGATTGATTGGTCAGATAATGCACTAATTATTTCAGTCTTTCCTGTGCAATAACCCTTCTCTTTTAATCCCAGTACCTTCCCCTCTGTATGATAGCAGGAGTCCTTAAACTGATAGGAGAAGTTCATAAATGTTGAAAACGTGACTGTGAAGATTGATACCTACGCTAGAAGGAAATGTTAAACAGGGAATATGATAGAACCAGGAATTCAGAGGTGCTCCAGGAAGGGAAGTAACCCCATTGTTGCATTTGCATATGAGAGCTTTAGAGTATACCCCAGAAAGAATGGGTGGGAGGGCCACAGCATCAGACACAGGTAAGGTAGAGGAGGGCTCTGTCTGTAAATAAAGACAGAGTGGACAGAGCCTCACCATGTTCTCCGGAGCAAGCTAGTCCAAGAGCAAGGGAAAGTAAGGACAGTTTATGAGAAGCTGAAGTAAAATTCAGAGACAGCTAAGGAAGTGCATGGTTGTGTGTTAATTGGAAGTACATTTCATCAGTGACTGTTTTTTTTTGGTAATTGTTTTTCATTGGAATTTTTAAAATGTCAATATTTAAAGTGAATTCAACTAAATCCAGTAGAGTACTGATTTCCACAGAAATAATACCTCCAAATAATGCACTGCTTGCTAAAAAAACTTTTATGTTTTAATGCCTCTAAGTCAGAATAGGCTTGAGATCTCCAGCCCTCAGGTGTTTCTTATCGAGTTTAAGAAAGTCTAATGCCAAATGTCAAGCTAAGTGAGGAAGTCTCTCCTTAAGGCATTAACCATTACCATCTGGTAAAATATGAAGTCAGCCCAAAACATAAGGAAATCCTGTATGGCTAAACTACATTTATGTGCAGAAACCCATGCAATTTTTGTATGGTTGCAGTGGCAGATGAATTATGTCAGTCTAAGGATAAAGTACAATTTGAAACTGCTTTTGTGATTAATTCCATAAAAGGAATAAATGTAGAGACTTTGAAATTCAGTAAGCACAGATAAACAAAGGTGAAGGACTCAGGACTGTTACAGTAAATGCTCAGCAAAAACACGGAAATCAGTATTTAGCCAACCATTGTTTTTTCCATTGTTTGTAGAGTCCTAGAGAGAATCCATTTCCAGCTGAATAGCTGTATGGTAGTACACTGAAGTAAATATCGCTAGGGACAGCGACAGGTCTTGGGAAAGCCCAGGAGAAGATGTAGGGTTAGTGAGAAGAATATGACCTTTCCTTAGAATGGCTATTAAGAAAGACCTGTTTCTATTCTCATTGCAGAAAGAACCCGTAGACCCTTGGATATGTTCCAGCTGTAGAAGCACTTTTGCAACTTTCGCTCTGCTAGAGTCTCACCAGTGCGTCCACAAAGACCGAGTCCTTACCACCAGGTTCAGACCACCAAATAAATTGGGACCTGTAAAGGCAAAAAGCAAACTCAAAGGGAAACTGAGAGGAGCAACATTAGGCAAGAGCATTGCCCAGTGCTACGGGACGATTTCCTGTTCCTCTGCTGCAAAGCTTAGCTGTGCCAGCTCAGGAAGCGCTTGTGATGCTCTTGTGAGGTTTATACCTAAATGGAGAAATGGCCGGTCTTCACTGTTGAAGGGAAAAGAAGTGAAGCAGACAGACAGTTACCCGTGCCGACTCTGTGGGAAGATATTTGATTCAATTGACAAGCTTACAGTCCACACTTATGCGCACAAAGGGGAGCGCCCCTACAAGTGTTCACAGCACGGATGCACAAAAGCCTTCATTTCCAAATATAAACTGCTCAGGTACAGCTCTGAAGGCACTCATTTTCTGGTGGGTGTGTGGGGAAAAAAAACAAGGACCTTTTTTTCCTCTTGAGTGTCCTAGTGACACTTAATCCCTGAGTTCCAGTTTTTATTATTCCTCTTTTGGTAGAAATGGAGAAAATTAGTTTCCCTCAATTGCGGTGGCTACTCAAAAAGACTGTGGTGAGCAGTTTTAACCTATTGTATGCTTTATGATTAACACCTTCCCCCCAAAAAAAGTTAGGCTTTTACTAATGATCTGAGAACTTGTGAAAATGCCTTCCTTCAAAAGTGCCAGTGTTTTCAAGTCTTGAAGCTGTGCTGTGTACTAGAGTGAATGTAAATACAAATAACTTTTTTCTTTTTTTTTTGTTTTAGGCATTCAGCCACTCATTCTCCACAGAAATCTCACCAGTGTGGCTACTGTGAAAAAACCTTTCACAGGAAAGACCATCTAAAGAATCACCTTCAGACTCATGACCCTAACAAGATGGCCTTCAAGTGTGAAGAGTGTGGCAAGAAGTACAACACCAAGCTAGGCTATAAGAGACACTTGGCTCTTCATGCGGCCACCAGTGGGGACCTTACCTGTAGGGTATGTGCCCAGGAGTTTGGCGGTACTGAAGTTTTGTTAGAACACCTCAAAAGCCATGCAGGGAAACCAACTGGTAATACCAAGGAAAAGAAGCATAAGTGTGACCACTGTGAGCGTCACTTCTACACCCGTAAAGATGTGCGGCGTCACATGGTAGTTCACACAGGCTGCAAAGACTTTCTATGCCAGTTTTGCGCCCAGAGGTTTGGGAGGAAGGACCACTTGACTCGCCATACAAGGAAGACTCATCCACAAGAACTGCTGAAGAGCAGGTTGCAGAATGGTGACTCAGTGAGTCTCCTTGACCAGCTTTTTCCATTCAGACTGAAGGAAGATGCTGGCATACTGTCCCCTTTTCCTGAAAGGGTCTCTGTGCAGAATGGGATTTTGAGTAGTTCAGAATCAGAGGAATACAACTGTTCCCATCTTCATTCCCAGCCAAGCTTACAAACTGCTCTTCCCCTTGAACCTTCTCCTCATTTGCAAAGGATGGGCTGTGCAGACAGCCTTCCAGCTGTCCATCCCACACCATGCTCAACAGCCATTCCTGCCAACCTGAACCTTCATCAACCTAATAAATATGACCTTAGTTCTACCTCATTTGCAGCAGGATCCCTCAAGAATCTACCAATAAAAGTGGATGTTAAAGGTTACAATGTGCATCTTCTTGAGGACCTGCCATTACCAGAACCTCAATCTCTCCACAAAATCAGTCTGGAAGAAGCTTCCTCAGGGCCTGTAGGGGATACTAACAAGTACCCAGTGCACAAGGAGACAGAAGCAGCAGCTGAAAGTACGAGCCTGCCTTTCATGGATCTCACTCATGTGATGAGTTTCTGGCAGCTCCCACCAGCTGACAACCAGAATACCACTGGGGACATCACAATGGCATTTGGTTCAGAGGAACCGTCACACAGGCTGAATGGCCTTGGCCAACAGCAAGGTCTTCAGCTAGCAATGGGTGGGATGGCCATAAACCAGCTGCATCATCTTCCTCGCTCCTTTCCATCCACTACAAATTCTGTAACATTGCCTCATTTTCACCATGCCTTCAAATAACTATCACCATGTTTGGGGTTCTTTTCTTCTTTTTTTAAGACTGTGCTTCTTACTTAAATCTGTTAGGATGGGGTGGTTTTGGTTTGGTTATGTTTTCTTTTTAAGAAAAACTGCCCCAAATGTTTTCACAGCACGTTATGAACATGGTAGTTAAATTCAGGATGTTAATAAACAAGCAGCTCTATTTTTCATACTACTATTAGTTTTTTAGCATATGACAATAGTAGAACTAACGTATCTCCCTCAACACCCTCTATATTTTTGTTTCTTACCTTTCATGCAAACAACTGAATAAATATCTTCAATGATAGCAAAGCATCATAAGAGGCACAATAAAACTACGGCTGCTGCGGTAGGAGAAATAGGATTAGGGTGAATGGGAAGAAGGGGAAAATCACAGAAAAATCATTTTAATGAGCCATAAATCACAGCAAATTTATGCACATGACGAATGTAACAAACGATTTCTCAACATCACATAGATTTCTGTTAAGCACTTAATTACTGAACTTTATGAATCTTTAATTCAAATCAGAATCATTCCAAGAGTAAATCTTACCTCCTTGTTCCATTTTTTGAAATGAAGAAGGTCACTTCAGCTGTGTGCATCTCCTGCATTTTTTACTAAGTCTGGAAGTAACTCCCACTTCTGCATGACTGTGTGAGAACTGCTGTCTGGTATATGTGCAGTTTTCAGAGTGGGAAGTGAATTGTCTCAAAGGTTAGAGCAAAAACTAATTTTCACTTAGAGCTGGATCTGGCAAGGTATGAGCACTGGTCTTTCTCTAGTAAAGCACTTAAGCATTTGCTTAAATCTAAGCATATGTTATCCCGTTGAGTCAGCAGATTGATTTAACACTCAATAAAAAATAATGCTTCCTACCTAAGGGGCATTTATTCGCCTTTTGCTGATAAAAATTGCCTTTGTTTAGTCTGGGAAATTACTATTAATTGTAGCCATCTGAAATGTGGATTCCTTCATGGAAAGCCAACCCTGGGCAGGCAGCCTGCCCAGGGGAGCCTGCGACCGAGTGGGACTTCTGGGGGAGCAGGTCCACACGCAGAAGGGTGGGGTGGTGAGCTCACGCTTGGCCCTGTTCAAAACCAGGTCATGAACCAGCCTCACAAGTGTCACCTGAAATTAGTGGGTGTAATTGAGGCCATTTCAATTACAGGGTTTTGCTCAGTAGCATTGGGACAGCTGCAGTTGGCCTTCCAGCCTTTGTTTCTTTCAAACCAGAACCAAGGGGACTTTTGTTTGTTTCCTGGGGTGAATTGTCCATGTACGTTTCCAGTTGATGGTGTGTTGGTACGACAGTCGTACCAACTATGAACTATGCATGAACTAGCAGAAATTGCAGAAATCACATCTCCCAGGAGATGACATTATTTAAAATAAACCCACCTAAATTCTTCACCATTTACTTTCTTGCCTAACCTATAAAAAATAATCCTGGTTTTAGTGGATGATGCAATTACTAATGGATCCTGTTGCAGCTGAAACAGACACAGACTTCCTGAATCTGAGTAAATTCTCAAACCCTGAGTAAGCATGTTCTCTTATCCCCCATTAATCACCGGAATATTTCCAGACACCTTCAAATAAAAAATATTTTTTAAATGATTGCTGTTTTGCCATTAATGAACTACAATGACACTGTACAACTACAGTGATCTGAATATTCTTACAAGTTTATCAGTACTTAGATTAAGGAAAGGTTGTATTATTGTAGTTCATGCAAGAGTAAGTCCTTCGGATACACCGTTGAGGGGTATTTTTTGTTATGATTCTTTTTGGCATAAGGCAAACCAGAAGGAATTTTAATATTCTTGTAATGACAGTGGCAGTAGGAAGAGAGGGTACTGCACAGTCATGCCCAGTTAGCAGTTATTTAAATTACGAGTTCCAGAAGAGGGAAGAAGTTGCAAACTCTGTTATATGCACATTCTACAGCTAGGCTCCTGTTTTCATATCCAGACTTGGAAAGGGGTGTGTATATTCACTTACTGCATTGTTTTCTTTCTTCATGCAAATTGTAGTCACTTGGCTTCATCCAAGCTTATGTACTTTAAAAAAAAGACAAAAACTGCCTGATCATATACTGTTAATAGACATTTTTACTGAAATACATTTCTTTTCTTCTTAACATCACGTTTTAAGTCAAATGTTACGCAAACACTGAGCTAGATGGCTGCGCAGTGTTGTTTGAGCTGCTCGGCTGTAGCAGGGTGCCTGAGCTCTGAGCTGCCAAGAGGGGTGCTGCTGCCTGACCTCAGCCTCTTCTCAAACCTGGAAAGATGGATTGGCGAGAGATGCTTATCGTACGTAACTATGGGTTAAAGACCAAGTCTCATTCAAGTAAAAAGAACCACTTTTGATATTAAAGCACTTAAAAAGCACACTATGATGGCATCTACAAGTAAAACACACGTTAATTGTGTAATACTGCAGCTTTTACCCTTCAGTCCATTCAAATTTCTTTTTCCAGATTCTTGACATCAGAAATGTAGAGGAGGAAGCTGATGGTGTCCCATCACGAAGGAAGGCGAATTATTTCAAAAGGTCACATGTGCAGAACAGTTGTTTTGTTTTAAAATTTTCACAACTCAGGGGATACCCCTGAGTCACCTAATACGTAGTGTAGGGCTGGACTTTCTCCTCGCTTTTGTTAGGGAAGCTTTTGTCAGCATTTTTGAGAGGCCATCAGTAGCTGAGGCTCACAAATACTTTGTTTCTGAGCAAACAAATTCTTCAGATTCAGTAGACCTGCTTGGTGTGGGCCTGAATATCGCATTTCTAAAAGAACAGTAGTTCGGTTTTGGTGGGGTTCGGGTCACAGGCAAGGCAGTGCTAAAGGGGAGAGGCGTGGAGAGATGGCAGCAAGTCCTTGCCTGGGCTTACCGGTGGTGTCCGAGAGGATGGGGCTGGCAGGCATAATTTCAGCCAGTGATGGTAGAGAAGGTAGCAAGAGCTGCAGGACATCTCCGGTGGTGCTGTCTTTCACTCAGGGCTGTGACAGCACCAGTGTGGGGAGAGGTGGCCCGGCCCACACTGAGGGTACGGTGGAAGAAGAAGGCAGCCCCACCAGCAGCCAGTGCTCCCTCCTCTCTGGAACAGCCCATTCCTTCTCCAAATGGGAGAGGAGGCTGCAAAGACAGAGGGGTGACAAGGAGGTAGGATAGACCATAGCATATCACCTAAGGGACAGAAAAAAAGAAATCTGACCCAGTTCAAGCACTGGCCCTCTGGGGATGTAGGGATATTTTACTTCACATCATAGTAGCAATAAATACGCTTTCTTCTTCTGATCTCTGCTTGGAAAGCTGTAGCAGCAGAGCGATACGTGCCAACTAAACAACAGAATTACTATAATCAAATGATACCATAAAAAAATAAGAGAAATCTATTACATATTTGCTCTCATACAAAAAGTTGTACTCATTTTATAAAGAAAAGGAAGCCATATAAACCTGAAATAAGGAGCTAAAATTATACTACGTGGAACAAAAGACTGCCGCCTTTATGTAAAAAACCCCAACTATTTCTAGTGCTCAGTTCCCATCCCCTATCAGAAACCGTGTTCATTTCTTTTTCCTTTGGGTTTACTTACCAAATGGTCCTGTTGGGACTCCCATTTTCTTAACCAATGGGTTACAGCTAATTCCCAAGAGTTTTTCACAGCCAGTCTGAAATAGGTTGGTAAGTTCCATACATTAATGATTGATTCATTTTCTGCTAGCACAATTTTAAAGTAATCTTCCATACACCGTTCATGTCCCTATAGTTACATTTTCTCTAAGACACTGGGAAATTATCTGTGGAACTGATACCAAACAGCTCTACACACAGAAATAATGGGAGGAGGACACTCCAAACATGGTAAAACTTGCTTCAACTTTTGAGGGTTTGTTTATTCAGGTGTAAAAGAAAACAGCTGCGATGATACCATTGCACAAGAGAGCCTGGTATGGGGTTTCCCTCCACACACACTTCTTCCTGGACTGAAAAAAAGGCCAAGCAGCACTGCTTTAATGCATTTGGGCTGATTTCATGCCTGTTGTTTTAAGACTGTTCAGCTACAGGGGTTACACTTGCTTCAGTGTCATCCTTTCTACATCTAATCGCTATTAACCAGAGCCTAAGCAGAGTTTAATTAAAGTCTGTAAAGTCCGGTATTTATTATTGCTGTGTCCAACTGTTTTTCATCTTCATTTACTTTATAAACATTTAATAGCCAAGAAAATTCCTTATGGATTATAACTGAAAGCCTTATTGGGCAACTTTTGGGCTTATAAAACCCAAACAACCCAACATAGCGTGACACTGGAAGTTTATGCAAGTTGATCCAAGGCTGGTAATGGATCAGGTGGCCAAAAAATAAGAAGGCATATGCCTCCGCAACATTTCTGTCTTATCAATCAATTTCTAAAAGCAATTGAAGTTTCTAATGTGAGAATGAGGTTTGGGTTTAGTTAGTCTGAACTTGAAGTGCTTTGAAGCTGATGCACAGCGGTATGCGGCCACTTATCAATCAATCACTAGCATTTATCATTTATTGTTTACTGGAAGATTCTCTTAAATATATACATGAAATTCCAAAATGTTCATTTGTCTTGTTCAGTACATCAAAGCCAAGCATNCTTCCTACATTTTTTTGAAAACATTGAGTGAACCACATCCATCTACTTTTAGGCAATCAGATAATTAAATTTTGGCAACTGATATACGAATAATCTCACAGCTTTAAAAAGGACAGCATAAAAAGCTTTGTAGTCTAGGGGGAAAAAAAGAAAAAAACGTGAACTTCAGATTGCTTATTTTATTGAATGTGATAGCGGTAGCACTTGGAGTGGAAGAGGTGCTGGAAAATTGTGTTGCTTAATGTCTTCCATAACGCTTCACAAGAAAACCTTAACACATCCTTGCCGACCAGCCACTCTATCTTCTGTTGCACATTTGCGGTCTGAAAGCAGCAACAAGCCATATACTTGTTATTTGCACAGAAACAGCTTTTATATTTTACTCCATTTTACCTAAGAAGGTTAAACCTCGATCCCTGGGAAGGTGATGGTGCAGCATATCCTGGAAACCATTTCCAGACACTTTAAGGATGAGAACATTTATTTGCACCACTCAAAGCCAGTTTTTCATGTCTGCTTTCTCAGCTAAAAAGCAGGCTTGGGTAGCACTGAAGCTGACCTCTCACGTGCCCAAAGTGCTCTGTAAAGCACCTGGCAAAGCTCGAGTTTTACAGAAAACGCAGGAGTTGCCAACAGCCTGGCACCTACAGGCTCACCCAGGCCAGTCGCTTCCACAGTTCCCTGGGACATGCAGGACACTCTCCTGTATTTTGGATGCTCGTGTGGATGTCTGTCTCAGGGACCTGCTGGAGGCACGGGCTGTCCCAAGCTGCTGTAAACTGGCTGCAACTACAGCCCCAGTGGTAGCTGGACTCACCGGTATCCCAAGGGAAAGAGGTGTCTCCCCCCCAAGCCTGTCAAGCCCCGAGTTTCAGAGCTCAGTGGCTAAACCTTGAGAATAATGATGGTGTCAATAAATCCCTGTTGGTGGTCTGCAAGACCCTGCATGATAACCATAAGAGTCACTGCACTGTTACCATAGTCACAGGTAGCCCAGGGAGTGGAGGACACTAGATGAGACCACTGGGTACCGTCAACAGTTTTTCCTGTAGCTGGCAAAATCAAGGAGGTAGATAGAGTTAGCGATGGCACCGTGGACTGAACACCACCTCGCCCATTGGAGACTTGCCCACAGCTGAAGGTGGTTAGCCACGTACCAGCAGCAATCAAGCACAGCAAAAACTCCACATAGAAGGATCCTGTAAAGATTTCAAATGTTGTAGCGAGTCTCGCAACAGACTGTTTTGTGCATGTTACCGGTCATGCTACAGTCCAAGCGTTCTTACAAGCTCATCTCCCGGGCGCAAAATACCTTGCCAGCTACAGGGAATCCATCTTGGCCACATGCCCTGCCAGGATCTCATTTTCTGCAGTGGTTTGCATCTGGCAGGGGTGCAAGATGCTGATCATCTGAGCCATCTCCTTGTACTACAACCACCTTACGCAGGGGCTGGAAGGCTGCCTTGCGGCTCTGACATGGCTCTGCATGGCCTGAGATGGCAACAACTCTGATTGCACGGGCTGAAGTGCAGAAGCACCAAACGTCATGGTCCGGGAAAGTAAACACTGAGGAGAAGGAAGAACCTCTGCACCGTCATCCTGACATAGTCATGACTGAAATGGATGCTGGCATCTTCCTCACTTGGACAACAAGAAGCACATCACGAAAGCACAAGACCTGCTAGAGAGGTTTGCATTATCAAGCAGCAAATCCTCTCAAGATGCCTGGTACGGCAGGACACAGTCACTGTTTACTCCAGATGGAGCTGCTCCAAATCAGAGAACACGTAACACCAAAATGAGTCTTCTCAGCAGCCTGTACTGGGGACATGAGGAGTTCTGCAAAAATGTTCAGTGCAATTGATTGCTTTCATTAATACAAAAAAGTTCATATTGCAAACTCTGCAACAGCATATCCTATATACATAAAAGCAAATGAGGTCCTTTTATGTTATTCTGTTGAAATAATAAATAAATAAATAAATATTACTTACCCAAACTCTCCTGAAGATTTTTTTTTCCAGGAGATACTGCAAAAAAACAGAAAATCTTTGGGTGTATTCCTGGAGAGTTCTCTGCAGATCATGATTTAAAATATTTATTGGCCATAACAAATTATAACCTACATAAATTCAACATAAACCCCAACATAAAACTACAAATAAACATTAAAATAACTTGATAAAACATCTTCTAAACATAGACTAAGTACAGGTCATGATTACTGGCAGCAATGGATGCTAGCAAACATATATGGTAACATGCTTAGAGGGAACTGTTTTAAGGGTGTGGTGGTGTTAATTTTAAGGCTGAATCATCAGGGGGAAAGTCATATGGAATGAACAACATACAAAGCTTGATGCTTCATCTAAATGGACTTAAGAAAAGATAAAGAAGATGGAATAAATCTTAACATCAAAGATTAAAGGTTATGGAGTCCTTTGTGGGACAGAAGGAACCTTACACCCAGGCTGCATATTTTAGATCTTTATATACACTTCTGTTTGAGGACCTCTATTTGAAAAGGCTAAGAAGCCCCTCCTGAGAACACGCATGAAAACCTCTGTGTATACACTCAGCACAACAGATCAGGATAATGACTTGGAAAGCCATTCAGTATCAACAACATCCACTCGGAAATTTGTGACCCTTCTCATTTCTAACAAGTGTTGTACAGAAATGAGTTTAGGATTTCATGTAAAGGCCTGGACTTGCCAAAAAAAACCCCAAACAAACAAAAAAACCCAAACCAAACCACAGAAGACCAAAACCACAATTAAAAGAAATTCAAACTTTATAATTCTATCAAAAAAATGGATCCCAAAGTCTAGGGTCTGCTTTAAAAATGCCACCCCCCACCTCAACTACATCAGAGTTTGTTGTAAGAAAAACATAAATATGGCTAAGTGAACTCCTTACCTGGCCTCGGTTTGTCTGTATTAGCACCTTCTTGGACTCTCTTCTGGAGTTATAACACAGCAGTTGTTCAGATTGGGGGTTTTCTCTGAGTCCCTGGTTGCTTGCCCTAGTGAAAGAAAATGCACAAGCCACACTCAGCTCTAGCAAGGAGCTTACAGAGCCTGGTGACAACTCTCCAAATCGCTGTTGAAGCAGTGCTAGGAAGGAACAGGAAAAAGGTGCACCCCTTCCCATTTTTCCTGCCCAAAATAGGTAAAAGAGTAAAAAGATTTTCAAATATCTTAAAAAAAAAACCAAAAAAAACCAAGACAAGACCAAAAATAACTCTCCTAAAGGAACTCTTTACATTCAGGTTTTTTTCTGTAATAAAATAGGAGCTCACTTCAAGACACTGCCAATTACCTCCTCTTTTCTGATTCCCCAAAGGGGCTCAGCCCTTTGGCCTTGTATCTAGCGACCAGGAAGTAAATCAGCTATATATTTGCAGGGAACCGCAAACCTGCAAACAGAAGGCAGCCCTAATGAACAGGAAGAGCTTTCCCTATATATTGCAAAAGCTGCCAGGTTTCTGCTTCCGTGCAGCTGTTACCCTGGAATCCAATCCAGAAGAGTCTAAAGAAATTGTTGCCAACTTTTTTGTACTATCATATTCTGTCCCTTTTGATATCAGCCGAAGGGCTCCAGTTTTGGGGAACTCCTAGCTGATGTTCAGCATGTATCTTGTCTTAAGAATTTAACAACTTCCCTGGAGTCTCAAGTTTTATATTCATATAGGTCTTTACTCACCATAAACTACGGTTTGGCAAATCTGCCTCCAGGACGAGACAAGTGTGACTGTGTTTGCTTACCAAAGCCTGTCTGGTGGTCTTTGCAGCAAAGGCACGGTGGGCAGCTTGTTCTTCACAAAACTTCATGTGCCTCTGTGCTGCAGCCTCATTAAATCTTCGTGAGCAGTGTGGACACTGAATATAGTCTGATCATGAGAAAGGAATAACTTGTGTCACAGTTTATACGCTACAGGGGAAGATCTGCCCTGCTTTACTGGAGCACTCAAGATGTAGTTCAAAACCTGGCTCCCTCAGCAGGTGACCACAGTGAGGTCCCATGAGCTCCCAAAGTACAAACTTTGGAGAACTACAAAAACCTGCTCTAGAAAAGCACTTGGGATCCCAAGATACATGCTTACAGTATTAACCCATCAAACAGTAATTGCCTTCAGAAGTAAATCCCTGAGGATTAATAAAATCGGATTTTATTATCTTTGTCCTATTCCCACCCCCAACTTCACAATTAACGTATCTGCAGAAGTGATACTTAGAAATTCCACGAGTAGTCTAAACCACTGATTTTAAGACTACTTTTAAAGATTGGTCATTAAGATTGTTAGTGGTTTTCACAAAACTCATTTCCTTTGGACATTGACAAAATACAGTTTAGGAAGTTGTGCCCCACCAGGTGAGGCACATCCAAGAGCCAGGTTGCTGGGTGTGAAGCAGCATTGTGAAGAACACACAGCAATGCTTCCTAGAGTCATTTTTTACAGGGTTCTAGTCCTGATTCTGCCTAAAGCTTTTCAGCTACACTTATCACTGGTGCAGTCCTACTCATTTAAATTAATGGTTGGTGGCATCCAGCAAGTTCTTCAAGATGCTACCCATGGGCACAAACCACAATCAATTTTGTACCATTTCTCCTGCCCTGAGATGAGATCCTGCAATCATGAACTAAATGGACCTAAACTTTTGTATACAAAGATAAATCGTAGATGAGTGACCTGCATGTATCCACATATATATCTCTGTGCGTGTAGATTTGACAGACAAAAGTAATAGCGATCTGAGCAAGATGCAAATGATAAGGAATAAGGGGTGGAATGTCCTGGTTTGAGGTGAAACAGGACAAATTTTGTTCAGTAACTTTGCTTCTTAGCTGAGCCTCTTCTAACTACTGAAATTAACAGCATATTGTGCAGACAACGTTCGCCCTCTCAGAGTGATAAGACCCATGTTTATAGCTGATGCCCAGGCATGGTACGCGGAGAGGCTCTTGCTTAGACTTATTGCTATAACAGCCAAGGCCAACCAACTTTGTTATTTGCCCCATTGGAGGGTCGGAAGCAGAAAACCGCAGCAGGGTCCCACCTGCGGGGAGAAGCAGACAGGACAGGTGATCCAAAACTGACCAACAGGGTATTCCATCCCATCTGCCTCATGCTCAGTAAAAAGCTGAGGGATCAAAGGGGTCAGCTCTCTCTTTCTTCAATAGCCGACATCTGAGGAGGACTCTGTTTGTCTGCCTTTGGTCCAGATCCTGAATGCAGATCCGGAATCCAGTTCCCGTCCGTCACCGAGTCCAGCCTGGGACTGCCCCAGTGCCAGCCGGTGTCGTGATTGCCATCCTGTGAGCTTGATACAGTTTTGTATATGTTTCATTCTTTTTTTTCCTTTTATTATTAATCTTTCATCAAAGTAGTTTAGTTCCTTCTAAACTATAAGTCTCTTTTTCCCTCCTCTGCCTCTGTCTTTGAAGAGGGGTAGAGGGGAGCGTCTGTTGGTGCCATCTGGGGTCCCCTATGTTCCCAGTAGCCAATTTGGCTTAAACCACAACAGGGGTCAGCGCAGTCACACTCAGCCCTCGTGCTGCCCTCGCTGTCCTCAGACCCTTCCTCCCCACCCAGTGCCTTTTACAAAAGCAGCCAAAGTATGTTTGTATATATTACAGATATAGCATCTTTACAAATCATTTCTCCTAGTAACAGCCCAGAAAAGGCAGCTCAAGCAGCCCCCAAAATCCAGCCCCAGACCAACGGTGTGGGCAAAATAGTTCTGAAGGCAGGAGGAGAGGATGAGACAGGGGCAGATGCCCGGCTGCGGGGGGGCTGGCTGGGGGACCTGGCGCTTCAGGGGAGAACAGGGATCTTTGAGCTCTGTTTGGAGGAAGAAGAGAGGGAAGGGGAATATCTCTCTCTCGTCCCCACAATCCACGCGCTTTCTCTCCAGTCCTGTAGTACAGGATATACATCCTCACTAGGCCCCTCAGCGATTTGTCTTTCCTAAAAAGCAGTTCTCCAGTTCTTTTCTCCACAACCACCACTGCTCTTGCACAACTTGGTTTCCTCCAAGAGGGAGAAGGAAAGGGAGGGGTTCTGCTCTCAGAGTCAGTAGAGTCAAACAAGAAATAACAGTCATTAAAGAATTCAGCACTGGAAATTCAGAGAGGAGCTTGACCCCAATCAAGGAAGGAAGATGTGTCCCGCTGCTTATAACACATCGCTGTCATCTGGAAGAGGAGAAAGGCTGGAATCATGGCAGCTGGTTTTGCTATCAGTCACAAACTCCTGCTTTGGAAGTGAGCCCAGAGAGCCACCCCTTTCCCCCTCCCTCCCTCCCTCTGCCTTCCTAACGCAGGCGGGACTCCACTGAGACCCTTTCCAAGGTCGCTCCCATGTTTAATAAATCATGAATCATGAGAACTACTGGCCGTATGTACGTGCATATTTTGGATGGTAATTTCTAACACAGTGAGCTCTGTGCAGAGACCACACTTGATACTAGTAGTAAACCAGGCCGGTCTTTTTCTAAACGGCGTCCCCTAACTACACAGGAGAAGGGGACAGTGGAAATCCACCACATGGGAGTGGGGGAGGCCTGTGAGCACTACAGTTGTTTTGAATGGTGAGGGGATGTAGTTCACCGCCTGTTGTACTGTGGTACAGCCTGTGCTAGAGCACAGGCGTCCCGACTCTCCTCCCAAAGCACTGTCTAGTATCAGACCCCAAACTTGCTGCCTTTAATCTTCAAAGGTACAGTTGGTTTTCCCTTCCTTCCCACCACGTCTGCATTGCACTCCTACTTGATTTAAGCCAAGAAATACAGCTGAAAATTAGAGAGTACAGAGGGAACTAATGTTCATGTTGTGTTGTGTTGGGGGGTGCAAAACTGAAGGCCAGCTGTGGGTAATAAGAGGTGATTGCTTTACCAAAGATCAGTACAAGAACATTAATAAGATGAAGTAGACCACAAACCTGGATTGACGCTTGGTGGGGGAGGAGGCGGAAGAGGGCGGCCCTCCTTCAGAGCTTTTGTGACCTGCTCGGCTGATTATTCAATCAGCCAAGTATTAATAAAATCCTCATGGTGCTGCCTCCAGTTAGATTTCTTCTCTGGCTGTTTCTGTAATGGAAAAAAAATGAAGACACAAACTCTATTTCTCCCTTGTAAGGGACAGAGAAAAATCTTAGAGTGAGGGTTCTTCATTTCTGAGGAAAAGGAAAAACATTACAAACAAAAGAAGCGTGCTTTTTTTGAAAGGCATAGGAAAGCTGATTTAGCCCTTTGCCATCTACTGATGGCACCAGAAGATGGATAAAAGAACAATGCCCTCCAACAAAACACTCTGGCCATGCCAGACCAAAGGGCACTTGAGAGGGAACAGAAAATACACTATGACCTACGCCTTCCCTTTTCTTCCAGTTGTCAGATTATTCTTCTTGCTTTAAACCTTTGTGCACCTCTGTTTCTTTGCACAACTAATTTTAAATGACATTTTACAATAGCAGTCTGCATGGACTGGGTAAATTTATATACACGCGTGTCCACACATATTCCCCTCCTCCCCAGCAATGCACGAAAAAAAGTTGTTCCAGTAAGAGCTTAAACTTCTTCCCCTTCAGCTCTGTAAATAAGTTTAATTTAAATGCATTTTTAAACCCTTGAGTTCAATAGCAGTGAATCTCCACAGCTCCATAGATTTGGGGCTACTGACAGCTCTCAGGTTTGATGGGGGGTATTCATGCACCAACTGTCTTGGATCACGCCCTCTTTCAGATTTAAGTGAAGACGAAGCTGTCAGAGACTCACATAGTCTTTAAAATACACACATGAACGTATCCTAGAAGAGCAGAGACACTTATGTGCCCATAGTAGTCATGACGCCTACTGGTTTGGCTTCTGAAGGGAGAAATATTCTCAAACACTAGCAGCACAGGGAGGGGGAGGAAAGAATTTGGCACCCAGTCAAGCACATATGTGAGACTCATCCACAACATCCAGGCTTTGTCCCCAGAGGAAACTACACCACTACTGAATGAAAGACTTCATATGGAGATAACACACACGCTTCAATTTTAACCATACCTTTTGCGGGGGCTGCTTCTTCACAGTGGTGGTTTCTGTTCCCTGCAGTCTCTGTTTCAAAGAGCTGAAGGGCTTGCACTTCTTGTTGAAGACCTTCTTGCATATTGGATCATGTCTCAGCTGGGATGCAAAGAAAAACAGTGACTTAAGGGTTCAAGTCATACTTTGTTAATGATGCTTCCTTACCCAGGCTTTAAAACTACTTCTACTGAGGAGCAGGGAGCTGAAGCAGTATTTATTTCGGGATCAGTTTAACTCCTGAAGGAGTTCAGCAGAACTTTAAAAAGCTGTCCAAGTGCAGCTGCAGTTCGACACAAATAAGACATAGAAGCCATTTCCAGTGTGTTCTGCTCAGGGACATGCTGGAAGCCAGCACAAATAACAACTTGCAGAGAAGAACAGACTGGGTCTGTGAACGGGGACAGTCCACTTGGACTTCTACCTCAGCACCACCATTTTTTCTTTCTTGGTTAAGAGGGAGAGCAGACCGATCCTGTTGAAGGGGCCGATATTTACATTATTAGTTCTTTGAGCTTAGGTAAGCATTCCAGACTAGGGTGTCCCCTGACAAACAGCAGCACTGTTTATCCCACCAGCACCACCAAAACAGCCACAGCCCCGGGGCTGAACAGGAGCAGCTGGTTACCAGCACACTTAACCTGGTGACTCAGAAGGAAAAGCAGATAGCACCCACAGCTGAAAGCCCAGGGAAGTTTTAGGTAGATAGATATCCAGTGCTGAATTTGTTGCAGACCCATGCCTCACAAAAAAAGGAGGCTTTAAGATTCAGAAGCGTCTCAGATTTTAGCCTCGACCTCACTCTTCTGCAGCAGGATGGGCAGTCCCCTTTGTGAGGAACACCGTGAAAGCGAGGGCCGAGCTGCCTCCTCTCTCTGGTGCTGTGGATCACACACCTATGTGAGCCCATCCGCCACTGGTAAATTAAAGAGCCCGTTCCTATCTTTGCTCACTCCCCCTTTCCTGTTCTCAGTTATTCTTGATCTTCTCATTAGTTTCTCTGTGCCATCCACTCTCTTCCCATAGGAGTTGAGCAGCTGCCTGAGCACAGCATTTCGGTTACAGCTCAGCTGGGCCAAGAAGCAGGTTCTACCACAACACACAACCCTACATTCTCATTTCCCTTTGAACTTTTCTACTCGCATTTTGTGTCCTTTTCTCTTTCTAGAGACATTTTTGACAGCAATCTTGAGAGCGGGATTCCTCTGCAGGATCGAGAGGGCAGCAGATACCTGTCTTGCTCACCAAAGACCACACCAGTCCTGCATCATCGGGGCACAGAGAAAGGCATTACAGGACTTGTATCTCACTCTAGTCATAGTGACAAGAAACTTCCCGCCTCCCTGAAAACAGAGATAGCTGTCTTTTCAAATGATTTTGCTAGATTAAACCATCATGTTCTTCATGTATCTGATCTGAGATACCAAACGTGGAACTACTAACATGGGGTAGTTCCACCTTTGTCTCGTAGTTACTCTGCTTTCAGTGTATTATTCTTGCCTATTGGTTGTTTCTTTTTTTGCTAATTCAGTTTTTAGTTCTGTCACAGGGCTGATCTGATCCACCACAGGATCAGTAATGAGGACTAAATAAAAAAAAAAAAAAAATAAAAACAGAGCAGGGGAGGGGTGTGTGCAGAGCACCCCCACCCCCCTCCAGCAAAACTCTGCAGTGGGGCTGTGCCAGGCAAACTGTGCAGCCACCCATTTAGTTGGTAATCCAGGGATCAGGAGGTCAGGGGGAATCTTTTCATTCACTTCAGCAGGCTTTGGAACAGAGCCTGGCGCCCGCATTTATGCTGTCAAAGGGACTACTTATCAGATAGTTTATTAGTCTATTTTTCCCAGGAAGCTTGAAATAACAAATTCTGCCTAGAAACCTGGAACACAAAGGAAGCTTCAGGTTAGTAATTTATGTCTCTCCAGGAGATAATACATTATTTTAAATGCAATAGATGATAGTAAACATCTGTTTTTGGACAAGCAGGTAAATCAAGATAGTGCAAGATTACAGATTAAGTCACAGTATTTCTGTACACATTCATTAATTTTCTAATCAAGTTCACTAACAAAAGCAGTTACTAGATCATTTGCTCTTTTAAACATGTGTTCAACCCATTTCTCTAGCAGCAGCCACCTCCTCCTTCCCCAGTGCTCACCACCCTTTCAGCTAAACGCATTGACATTCCCATTTGAAAGAAAAAAAAAAAAGTTATGTTTTACCAGAACATCTTGTGCAAAATGTCTTCCACAGGTTGTACAAGGAGCCAGATCTTGCCGTCGGGCAGCTGTGTATAATTCAAACCACGCAAGAGTCTCTGCTGGAGTCTCTGCTGTGCTGGAAAGCAAGAGCAGGCGATCTGCACCCAGGTTTATTCCATTTCATTTGTAAGTCATCAGGAGGTAGCGATACCCATGCTCAGGGTAAACCATCTCTATTCCAGAAAGTGGCAGGTGGGACTCTCAAGCGTGACATGATCTTCATTCTTAAGACAGAATGTTTCCATGACATGCTTAAACAGCATTCCAAGATGATCTTACTTTTTAGATGTCAAATTTGTGGGGATTTTTTTTGTTTTTCAATCAGTAAATTTTTTTAAAATAGGTTTTTAAGTGGCATGGAAAGTAGTTTTAAGCCTTTTTGACTCAAATAGCAGTCACATTCTCATTTCAGAGCCGGGGCATACTTGTATTAAACAACAACAGCTTTTAGGACAACTTGAACTTCAACAACAAAGAGCCTTTTTCTTGAAACTTGTAACCTACAGAGGGAAAGACTTCTCATTTAAGTGTTCCTTACCTGCTCTTGCTGAAACAAAGGAAATCCTTGTCTTGCTGAGCAGCAGCAGATGTGCAACTGCTTTTGTTTCTACCTTTTCCTTCAGATTATACCATACTCCATGGACAGAGTTAAGGTTATTACAGTGTTCCACTGATTACAAGTGTAGAGGAACAAAGTAATTCTATAACCTTTTTAACTCTTAATCTATTGCCTCTGTTTAAGTCTTTCCACTTTTGCTCCCACGCAACATCCTTCTGCGTGTCTGTGCTAAGTCTGGACTATACTCTTCCTTTCAAGTGTCTTCCTCTGCCTCCTCCCATCTCTTTTATTCTGGTCTCATCCCCTCAAGGTTTTGACTGATACAGCTGTTTGTTTGTTTTTAAAAAAAGAAATTTAGGTACAAGCATAGTATCACTGAATCAGCAAGGAGAAGTCAGAAAAAAGGACAATTTGCCACAGAGGATTAGTTACTTTAGTCATGTACAACAGCAGCTGCATTAAGGACTAGTAAAGAACATGTGCACTGTCTTTAGTAAAAGATTTTCCAGTAAATCCCCAAATCACATTCCATCCAAACCACCGAACAGCTTCTGTTACCCACTTGTTCCATTTAACTCCTTTCCTGGTATCTGACTCATCTCAATAGAATGGTTTCTCAAATTTATTCTTCTGTGTTGCTGTCAGGAGTCCTGAGTACTCGGTGATCAGTCTTCATTACTCAAAACTCACAATTCAAGTTACCATTCATCAGCAATTACATAATGAACAATTATGACATAGGCAGACCCTGCTTAAGCCTGTGAAACATAGGAAAACTAGTACAGAAACCAGCTAAATGAAAACCCTGGAACTTGCTCTAAGCTTAGAGATGATTTCTACTGTTTCTGTTAACACAGACTCTTAGACAATTTTAGAATATGAAGGCTTAATCTAGATATGAAAACTGTACTGACACTTCAGTTTTCTGAGCAGTGATCAAGAGACTTTAAGCTTCAATGCCCGTTTATTCTGTTCTCAAAAACGACGTTACTTTATCAATTAAAATATATAAAAGCCTTCTTCCAATAAAAACAACTGCTTTGAATTTTTTCTGTATATTAGAAGGCCTCATCAGTCCTTCTGTTAGTTTGTCTCTATCTCGTATTCACAAAACTATTTAAGGAATATTTAGGATGCTTTGAATTTGGTATTATTCAAGCCACTCTGCTGATGTGTTGGTTACTGCGTTCCTTACCAGTAAAATCGTTACCTTTTCACCCAAAGGCAGAAGGTTGCTCAGTCTATAGTTCTAAAGACCTAAGCTGAGGGTTTCTTACGAATACAGGAGGATTCAGAAGGACTGACTACAAATCCTATTCATTTCATTCACATATGGACCGGTCACTATCAGAATAATTCACATGCACAGTACAGAAATTAAAGATCACACCAAGCCTAAAGATACTGGCCCTCTGCTCATCTTCAGAAAGTCTTTGTGACAATTGCAGTGGATCGTAAGTTAGTATTTCAATGAAACCAAACTGAATGCAAGACCTGAAGAATAATATTTCAGGAAAATGAAGACAATGGCTATCTGCAACATACAGTATTTTTCTAAGCATCTGCTGCTGTTTTGCTTGGCATTCTACTCAGACTGAGTACTTTCAGCAAAGCTGATTTCAACAGCACCAGTAAGGGTCATTGACTACTGCAGCTGCAACACTTGTTGCGACAGATTTTATTTGCTAAGAAATTTAAAACTCAGGTTAGGTAACGGCGATGTCTACCTACACAACAGCTTTTCAGACACCTCTGTTTACAAAAGGTGATTTTACGTCTTTTATAATAGTACCCAAACAATAAATAACCAACTCTGAAAAGAAAAAAAGAAAAGAGAAGTGGGTGAAAACTCCCTGACTTACAAAACTGGGCTACATCAAGGCTCTATATTTAACCATCCGTATAACGGAGAGAAGACAAATGGATATATTGCTTTGTAAACAGAAATAATTTAATAGAAGAATCTAATTAGATCAAATCTGTAGGATTCTGCTGATTTGTTGAATACATTTAACAAATATATATAAAACTTGTCCAGTGATAGCTTGTACAAAAAATATTTTTTTCTAATTTTAATACATTTCTACTGTAATGAAACTTTGCAACAGTTGCCATGTCACTCATGACAGAATAGACATCACTAAGACATTGTTTTATATGTAACTTCATTTCAGAAAGAATGACAAGTTACTGGTTCTTGTTACAGTAATATCTGAATAACCCCCTTTGTGCATGACTGGCAGAGCTATGAGTTACCAGTTCCCTTCTCAATACAAATGAAAATTTAAAAGATGTTTCCACAATAAGTTCCTCAGTTTCATCAAGACAGCTTCAATCCTTGAACATTTTGTTTCAGATTCAGCAACTCTTTTTCTTGCCTTGTTTTCTCCAATTTGAAGGCCAGCTTATTGGCTTTCTTCTCCATTCTGCGTTCCTGTGCATATGAATAATGACAAATTTACAAAATAGACAGAACATGGAAAAAGAAACCATTCTAATTAACAGTTCTAGATCATGAAAACAGCAGTAATCTCAACAATATTATGATTTGTGACACTAATTATTAATAGTCAAATTAATATGTGTACCACCAGGATTATAATCTTTAATTAGCTGAAGCTTCTAATATGCTGGCAATTTCTGTACCTAAATAAAGCAAGTATATCATTGTGGCCAGTTAGATTTTTCCACATTTCTTTCAGAGACTTTTCACTTTGTGTGATCTGAAACATCACAACTCTTTTTTTTGCTTCCCTAGATAATAAGGAAACATGAGGGTTCCTTCTGAAGTTATATATGTAATAGTGGCCACAATAACAGACCCAAATTTTCCATATAGGAAATTAGGATGACAAAATTATGAGGTTAACTTTCTTTGCAGTAGATTTTTTTGTAAAGAAGCAGTAATTAGTCCTGAGACCAGCAAGTTTTTCCCATTAATTTCCAGATACAAGAACAAATGAGCTTTTAAAAAAGTCTGTAATACAGAATTCAGGTAATGTTTTTGCAGGGTCTTACTTAAAACAATGTGTACCTTTCGCTCCTCTTTTATTGCCTGTTTTCTAGCTTTCCGATCCTCTTTGCTCTCGTCTTTGGAACGTGGCTGTGTTGACACTCTTGGAAGGTCACTGCCATTGATCATTTGCATGCGTTCAATCTGCTTAGCAGTAAGACCTTTCTGAGGCAAGATATGTAGGGGAATTCCGGTCTTCTGGGAAATTTTTATTGGTTTGGGCTAAAACAGAGAGCACACACATATTAATGATCCGTAGCTTTCTCACCAAGTAGTGCACATCACACTGCCTTATCAGTATAAAAGCATTAGATTCAGATTTAACAGTAAAACATGTAAATTTCCTCATACTATTCTCTTCCCTCAGAAGAATGCACAGCAATCCCAAAGTAAGAAATCAAACACATCTGTGATCAGAATCTGGCCTCCCAGAACAAGAAAAGTTTCTCCCTTTTTTTTTTTTTAAAATATTACTGAAAAAAATAAAAGAACTTAAGCAGTCACTCAATATTCCCTTATAAGCATTCAAGAGAAAGTTTTCCTGTCAAAATCTCACACATCTGGAACATCAAGCTGTGCTCTAATGATGGGGAATGTCTGGAAGGCCAAAGAACTAGAATAAATTGTTTCAAATTGTAGAAGGGAAATAGAAACCTATTTTGAAGAAAAAAAACCCTAATATGTGCTTGTGAGACACAGATTACACAAAAGCGTATCACAGATAACAGGAAAGTAAAATTCCTTGCTCTCTACATTTCTGCCTATTACAGAAATTTTGAACTTACTCAACTTTTTTTCTAATAGAAAAAAATATATCCAAACCCTTCTTCAGTGAAGACGTAATACCAGAGGCTAACACCTTCCCCAACCCTCTTTTCTGCTCCCTCCTTCTTTAAAAAACAGATATCCATTGAGAAAACAGTATTTTTTTTTCTCAGGTTTTCCCAGGCCAGGTTGTCAGTCAAGAGTAAACTTAATGATTTTACCTTTGATGGCTCCTTAATAAGTGTTGGGTGATTATATAAGTTTGAATATGTACCTAGGTCACAAAGAAAGAAAAGAAAAACCAAACCAACAGTGAAGAAAAGCTTGCAAATAGAAATTAAGTAAATTTGTTATGAATTGTACTACCACTTAGCCTTTGAAAATACAAAATTATAAGAATTAAGCTATCCACACAAAAGCAGTAGTTTTATCTAGCAATAATTCCTGCTGTTGTGCTCCAGAAGCATAAAACATTTTACCTAAAGCACTGCAAGCAAAGTTCTGAGATCACCTATCGTTTACTTTGAAATCCTAGGAACAAACAAGCAAACTCAAAATGGACTTACTCAAAATGGATTCGCAATCCCACTTTTCTTTTGGTTCCTCAATAACTACAGCTACTATTTCTTCCTTTTCTTCCTCACTTTCTTCATTCACAGGAGAGTCTAAATCTTCACAGGGTTCAAGAGTATCCAATTTTACACAACTTTGAAGAAGTCCAGAAAAAAAAAAGTTTACCTTTTCTTGAAAAGGTGTGATTAGGTAAACCCAGACTCCCCTCCGTAAAACCCCAAACCAAAAGAAAGCTATTCCCAAGAAACTTGCAGCAAAAAGTAAGTTTCCTTAAGTAAGCATCCCCAAAATAAACTAAAACATTAGGACAAGAGACATAGTCGAAAAAAAGAAGAATTTCTGCATTTCAAAAGTATGTGGAACACAAGATTTGCAACTGGAGAGCAAGAAGGGAAGAGGATATGCTTTTATACTTTTTAGTCTGTAAGTGAGGCACCTTTAGAGGTGCTTATGTACTCTGCTACTGACCAGTCACCTTTCACAAGGGACACATTACCATATCGTTTAATCAGGAAACACAAGACTAATGTGAGAACATTTAGCCATTTAACTTTGGGATAATATCACCTGCTTCAAGACAAAGTGAATATACTGTGGAAACGCAGTCTAACACTGACACAGGGTTGTTTTACAAGCATGGATTTTTGCAGTGCTCCAAAGAGTCACCTGTGAGTTCATTAACATGTAACTAGGTACATAGTGGAATCAGCTGCATACCAACAGGACAAAATATACTTGGTTAGAGTTTGTTAAAAACAAAAGTAAAAGGTATAAGAAGAAAGGTAAGTTACACCAAGAAGGGAAAGGAAGAATGCCTCTAGATATTACTTACACTAAGTTCAATACAAGTATAGAAAAGGAGCATAATGTCACACAAGCCAACAAAATGCCTCCACTTAATTTTACCGTCTTGTAAGTTAAGATTGACATTGAGTGACATAAAAAATGGATAATACTCATACGTAGCTGCTTTTATTGTGGGATGCAATCTTTGAGTACGTGAACTGAAAACAACATACCCAAACTTTCAATATAAACACAGGATCACATAACTATGTGAAGCAGTACTTCTGGGAATACATACTTCTTTGCTTTCTCTTTGTAGTAATCATTCAGGACTTCCTGCAGCCGAGCATTGTCTGTGTTAATATAGCCTTCTAACTCTACATTATCCAAGGCTCCAATTTCATCTTCATCAAATTGTTCAAAAAACTAAAATAAAGAAGTGGATATCTGTACTTAGATTGCATTTGTCATGCAATTTTTTGATAGCTTAAAGCAGACCTATACATTTCCTTCTATTTGTCCCTTTTTCCTCCCCTCTCCCATTTGCTGAAAAACTGCCAAACACATCTGCAGTAGGATTTCCTCCTTACTGTCAGTATTCTTTCAGCATAGGAGTCACAAAGTTATCTTTTAATAATATTTAAATCAGCTTCTGGAAAATGTTTCTTATTCTGATGCATTATTTCAATGTGTACATTAAAAAGCCTGTCACTGCTCAGGATAAAAGTTACACCATATTTCCACTGCTGTGACATCATTTCATGACTGTATACTTGGCACGGTGGGGAGAAAGGGTGAAATAAGTGAGTCTTTACTGGGCACTTGTACATGATTTGCCATGTTGAACTGAGCCTCCCACACTGAAGTGTAACACCAACTATGAATGCTCATTATAGTGACTGGAATTATTTTGTTTAACTATATCAGTGTTAGGCCTTTATTAAAAGAAAAGTTTCTCCCTTTTATTTAAATATTACTGAAAAAAAGAACTTGAAGTAGGCACTTAATATTCCTTTACAAGCTTTCAAGAAAAATAGGTTTTCTTTCAAAATCTCACACATCCACAATTAACACTCTACCAATCTGTCGTGGTTTGAGCTGGGCACTAAAACTATTTAACACAAGCCTTTTAGTGCACACAATATTAAATGCGGAATATGTGCAAAGAACAGCTGTTTGATGCCCTGACTACTGAAGGCAGTAAGAATTTGCACAGGCATGCAGGAGATGAATCAAAAGACAAAGCAGCATTTAACACCCTTATGTTTAACAGTTACGTTCTTGAGCTGCCTCACCTTCTCAAATCTGTCATCCAACAGGGTTAACTGCTCATTCCTTCTTATAACCGAAGATGTCATAGAATATTCTGTGAAACGACTCCTGGTTTCTTCTTGCATAAAAAGAAATTCTTTTGGTTGTCCATTAACCCCATCATCTGATAAAGGACCTTCTGAATCATAGTCTTTATCATTACTAAAACTATCCTCTTCATTACTATCTTCTTCCACATCTTCCCATTCATCTTCATCCTCAGCATCTGATCCCCTGAACACAAGTATAAAACAATTTTAGAATAATACACGGACCTTTCCACAGATCTGTCCAGTATTGGGTTATCTGAAATAATTTGGCAATAATATATTTAAATCTGGAGAGGCAAAGATAAAAAGTGATTATTTTCAAGCCAATAAAAGAAAAACAAATTTAGCAGGAACAGTGTTGCCAAAGTCAGCATAATAATACTTCTGTCTGAAAGCTGAAAACGTATCTGATAACTGTTGGATCACACATCTGTGCACTGAGAGTGAGGTTGTGTTTACATTCAGCTATACATGTCAAAGTGGAAACAAAAAATACTAGCTGCACTCTCGAGCATTAAAACTAGCAAAATTTCTCATTTTTCATAAAATGATGAGAATTATACCAAAACCTAAAGAAACAGTACGAAGTGGGGTATCATGTAAAGCATTTGTAAAGATTCTGGAAACACCTGTTAGCCTTCAATATCATTACTGATGTATTGTAAATATGATAGATGGTAATGTTTTAAATAGTTCAAGAATCCCATTATTCCATACATTGCACATGTAAACAAATACATATAATCCATTAGCTCAGAGCAACAAATGAAACCCATATCTCTTGCATAACACATGAAAATTTGTTTTGTAAGCTACCACCCGCATAATACAATGTGATACTTTTTTCCTTTAAAACACCTAAGTATGCAATTTGAGATCTGAAACCACCCTTGCTTCCTATAATAATACATGAAATAACAAATAGCATCTATTTACATATGACAAACAGTTCTACAAAGCTCTGTGTACCCTTTCTGTGGTTCATTTGCTTGTAGAACAAAATCATCTTCCAGAATATTTTCTGGATTGTCAAAGTCAAAATCATCATCAAGAGCCGCAACAATATCAGGGTCAAAATCCAGCCGTGGTCCTAGAAAGTTTAAAAAAAAAAAACCAAACCAAACCAACATAAATGTATAAGTTAATCTGACATTATGAAGCTGCTTTCCTGGATCAAAACCAATCCAACTAGACCATTAATTTGCACTAAGGAAAGATTAAACCTAAGAATCACAGAACCCCTCAATAATATTTGTATATTTGATACAAGCCAGGGCAAGTCATTAGCCTCTTGTTATTTTCCTCATCCAGAAAAGAACATTTTTGAAAGCTTAAGACCTCTGGGGAATGTATTTTAATATACTTTACTTAGAATATTGTAGAAGAAAAAATATTTAAGTTAGAATACTATATATCAACCAACCTTAGCTCCCACACCCTAAAATTCCCTACATTACAAGAGGTCAGAAAGTGTTTTCTCTACTGCAATTAACAGAAGTCTCTTTAATATCCTTCTGTCAGGACAGAGAGAACTACCACAATTAATTCCTGTTGTAAAATATTAAGATAGCTGTGTGATAGTAAGTGAATGGTCAGTGCAAGCATGGACACATAACAAAAGCATACTTACAGCTTCTAGCACTGAAGTAATACTAATGAAGGAAAGTAAACACCACTCCACATTTGAAAAGAGAAATTTTAAGAGTGAAAATCCAGTTCCAGACTTAGATTCAAACAGATGTGAGTAATAAATCCCCAGTAAAGCTAAGAAGCTAATATTAGTGAATCACAGAAATGGGTCTCAAATTGAAGCATAGGTCTCTTACAGATCTTTATTTATGTCTGCTGTTGAGCCTTTTCTCAACCAAAACTAGTATGACACTGTAATCAAAGCCATATTACCATCTAGTACCTAGATGGCAACCCATGTTACAGAAAAGTGAAAGATTTAATGATACCTGAAACAGGAGCAGCTTTATTTAACAAGCCCACATCCTCTTCAAACTCTGTGGCAAATACTGAGGAAGGCAACTTAATAGATGGAGCCTTAGAAAAAGAAACAAAAACCTGGTATCACAATGTACTTGTTCTCAGTTGCTCATTTGAGCTCCCATTAACAAAAATGTGCAGATAACCATGTGCCCAAAGGAAACCCCGTGAGTGCTACTTAACTATTAAGACGAGTGCTACTTTATTGGTGGCAAATTTTCAAAGTTATGCAATGAAAGCTAGCTAAAGTGTTAGCAGTGTTAATTCTCACGTCAATACTCAGTTACAGAGGCAGCATTTTTGTAACTGAAGCTTTTTAGAGAATGGTTCTATAGCAGGCACAATAAAATCTGTAGTTTTTTTTGTTTTGGAGAACACTAACACACATTTGAAACTACTCCTTTATCGAAGGGCTTATTAAATATTACTAACATACACATCTAAATTAATTTTAAATCTTACGTATCACTACATAAGGTATTTCTGACTAAGAACATTGGTTTCAACTAAAGTTACAGTATTTGGTTAAACCAAACTCCCTCAATTAAAAGTTACTGACTGGGAACTGCATACTTCATTGACTGAAATTACTTATTGATTTTCCATTCCAACATGATCTAGCATCACGAAATTCCACAAGCTGTACCAGCAATTGAAAAGTCTGGTTTTATTCCCTCTGGGCTCTGTTAGATCCCACTTTAAAAGCATGGTGTACTGCTAATACAAGCTGGTACATTCGTAACTTCCAGAGCATTAAAAAGTTCTAAAAATCTTAAAAACAAATGCCAACTCCAGAAAAACACATGACTTGTTCAAACAAATACCTTTGTAAGCCATCTCTGTCAAGAAAAGCTTGTCAGGGGTACACAAAGTGTTTTAAAGCTGCTAGCAAAATACCATTCATCAGTAAACTTTGGCTTGTAAACTTTTGTTTTTACTTGTAGGAAAGTCTGACTGTAGGTCAAAAGGACCCTGTATATATATAGATCACAGTCACTTGTTGAATATGGTTAATGTGTCTACAGGATGCTAAACTCCAAAGACCAGCTTAAGATTATTATGAGCAAATATGCTACTTACTGGAACTCGCTGAATTTCATCTTCTATGTGCCCCTCACTTGTGACAACAATTCTGCTTTGCTGTCCATGCACAGAAGGGACAAGCTCAGAGGGACCAGAGGCTTCTTTCAGATGCTGCAGATAGTCATAGTCATCATCAAAGAAGACTCCATACTTCCGCTGCTCTTCCCTCCTTTGCTCCTCGTGCCCCTTGGAATTGTAAAAATAAATACATTTAGTTACTTAAGTCCATTTAAAATTTATTAGTAAAAAGAAAAGTAAAATATCTACTGAGAATGCCTGAATTGTAAAGTCCTTGTAGTCCTCTCCTCTCTCCACTCATTACCCTAACACACAGACAATTAGAATGTTGTAACCACCTGGTTCGGTGGTCAGGCGCTGTCTGAGCAGCACCTTAAACAACTTTTTCCATAAGCAGCATAACTAACAAAGGCTGTTTTTTTTCAGGGTAGGTCAGGCAATCTTTGTTGTTGTTGTTTTAATAGGTTTAAATCCCTAATGCCAGTTAGTCATCCTTCAACCCATCAGGTAGTAACTCACAACTACCAAATTCCCTACAACACCCGCTTCTTTTTAATAAACTGGACTAAAAACTAGGCTCTCTCAGGCTATGTTTTTGAATTGTGTGATTGCATACCCACTTTTCTCTCCTGACGCGCTTCTTATTTGAATGAACCTCAGTATTAAAAGCAAGTATTTACCTTCTGTGTAGGCAGCAGAACTCTCTGAGGTGCAGTATCATCAGCAGCAAGTGGATCCCTCTGACTTCTGTGCACTAAGTGAAACGTTACTGCTTTCTTCTTGTCTATGAAGGGTTTCTTTTTCTTGTGAGGCTGAAAAGGACATTTGGTTAATCATAAAATGAAATATTAAATGCACCTAAAAAGAATCTTTTTCCTGAAGTGTGCTACTATGTTCCTTTTAAGGCAATGTCTTATAAACATATACTTAAGAGACAAAGCAAAAAGAGACCAGTGGTAGCTTAACTCATCTCACCCCATGCACAACAGCCATTTCATGTTCTAATAGCACATGCAGCTGTATTCAGCTGCAAAATAGCAATACATCAGTACAATAAATATTTGATTATAGTATATACACCTTAACAGATAATCCCAGAAGGGAATTTAAGTAACTACTTTTTAAACACTGGGTCAAATCTGAAACAAACTTCATCCAAGAAACACAGAAAATAATTAAGGCAATGCATCTAGACACACCTAGCTTCTTGCAAATTGTTTAGACAGCTGTTCTTACACCAGTAATTCAATATCAACCATGAAAACTATGGACTGCACCATTACACAGACATAGCTCTAACATCAGAAGTATATCTATATTCTGGATCAACAAAAAACTGAAGTATTCTTAACTGGGTGAAAGCCTTTCCTACGCAATAGCATATCTGACTTGGGGCAATACATTTATCAAAACTTCCAACTTTGCTTACCTACCAAGATGTGTTAATAGCAGATATACGCAACTTGGAAACTACTCTAACGACCTAACCTATCTTCTTTACCTGGTAACTTCAAGTATACAGCATGATACATATGAAAATTCAAAGCGTATCAACTGCCACCATTTTAAGTTTAAAACCCCCAAATGCGCTTTAAAAATCTTACGCTTGGAGCAACCGTAAAAAGAAATACAAGAAGTTTTCGGAAGCAGGCTACGCGCTACCCCTACGAACAAACCCGCTGGTGACTGACTGACGGTACCAGCGAGGTGCCGGCACCTCAGAGACGCCGCGGCGGGAAGGAAAGATGTCCGTCCCTCCCCCTCCCCGGCACACACCTCGGGGCGCCGCCTCAGGCCCCCGCCCGGGCGGCCCAGCCCGCTGGGGAGGCAGGCCGCCCCTCGGCCCCGCTCCTCCTACCCCGCCGCGGGTCCG